>NJDD01002735.1:20033-58957 GCA_002245505.1 Calephelis nemesis
TCTTCAAATCTTTCATACTGTCATTCGACTGCAAACATGCTACATAGTCTAGCCAAGCTTTCTTCTTCCTTTCAACGGAGGCTTTTACCTCCTCATCCCACAATGCATTACCATTCATAGACTTGTGCATCTTTGCACTCCCACATACCTCTTTCGCAACATCAACCATGCTCTCTTTCAAAACATTCCAACAATCATCCACGTCTAAGTCCGGTAGGCACACACTATTCAGCCTGTCTTGGACTTGACTCTCATACATGCTTCCTACACTCGGGTCTTGCAACTTCTCACTCTTAATCCTTTCAAGCCCTCCTAATGGAACACGTACTCGCCAGTGCCTCCACTTCTTAAACAGACCCCTAAACCGGCTAATAACCAAGTAGTGGTCCTTAACACGTAATAATAATATTATACTGGACCCCTTGGACAAGGCTATTAGCTATGAACACTACTAGACAGGGTACACAACAGCATTTTAATAGTCAGAATACCAAACAACAGCAACAAAAATACATTGGAAAATATATACATATTTTCAATATAGTATATTCAATATTCATATAGTATGTTTGGTATTCTGACTATTAAAATGCTGTACTTACTTACACTTAACATTTACTACTTGTTTACGAGTTAGAAGCCTTTCTTCGTTACGTTTCGCTCCAAAAAGTCCTTGATTTTTGTCGATAGAACTGTGACGCAAATAAAAACGTTTCAGGCAATTCTTACCAACTTATGAGGTCGTTGTTTCTTACATTAAAACTGCCTCCGAATGAGGAAATATTTTCATCGTTATTCGATAAATAACACAAAAGAAATGTAATAGATTTTTGCCAAAGTGAATTTTCTGATATCATGTCTACTCTTGAGTTAATAAATAATATAACATAGAGTTTTTATACGTGTGTTTGTATGAAAAGGGTAATGAATGTGAAGTAAACTAGACAGGTTTGTCAGGATCGTGAAGTCTGGCACTCGATACTCTCTGCCTACCCCGTATGAGATTTGACGCGAAGATATGTATGTATATACAGTTAGGTACTAGGTGGTAAAACTCTGAATATTGACCTGGATTGGAGCCACTGCTCAATTGATTTCTGTTGCCATAATATCAGTGCTCGTCATTGTTGTATTTTTTATTGTTATTAATTTATTCATTGTAGCGCCTCTGTGTTCTAGCGGTCCAGCGTCGGACTTGACTTTTTGAGGTCCGGGTTCGATCGCCGGGTCGAGCAACAAAAATACATTGGAAAATATATATTTTCAATGTTCTAATAAAAATAACGTAGTGCGGGATAAGATATATTCTCGGTTGGTAATAGGCTTGCCACCTATCACGTTATAGGACCTAGTGTCTTCGCCTAGTCGTGGGTGCCCTGGTTTTGCTACCTTGTCAGTGTTGCTGCGACTGAACTACGGAACATCGAAGTTTGAAATGTTGATGTACTTACTGTATTCATAATGTTCATCTGTTCGATGTACGTTACTTCGACAGTAGGTACGGTATGGCGAAATATTGTATTGAGAATGTTCATGAAATCGACGTACGGAACATCGAAAGATCGCTATGTCGAAGTACTGAATTTCGAACGTTTTATTTCGATGTAGGTACACCGGGCAGAATTGTTTAGAACCAATGGTACAATTACATGCGGTAGCAAAAACTAGTTACATCTTAAAACAACTTAAAGTAGTTTAACCTTAACTCGAATAGAATTAAGGTTAAAAAAATACTTATACAAGAAAAAATAGGTTTTTAGCAAACTATATAGACGTTTACGGCCTTCATAGTTCACAGTTTCCTTCCTTTTGATTTTGTTACATAAAGGCAAATAGTAAGTATTTTGACGAGCACATTCTGAAAGAGTTGAGCAGAGGTAAAACCTGGGCACCAACGATTAGCCGAAGTTATTCTGTATTTAGTCCTATTCTCTATATGTTCCGTAGTGCAGTCCACTTATGACTGTAAAAGAACACAGACCATTTTCTGTGGTCGAGGAACCTGGTGTTGACGTTGAAGAGTTAAGTTCTTGGGCTTAAACCCCCGTGCATTCTAACTTGGGCTTGCTAGCGCAAGAACTCAGAATGCGTTTTTAATTTTTCTCTTAAACACAACGCTGCACGGGATTAGATAAGTTCCTGGTTATTAATAGATAAGTCACCAACCATATTATAAGTGTGTGTCTGTCTACCTACCTCATCAGGGATATGGACGTGAAGATACTTTATTGTGCACAAAATTTTGCGAGGAAATAAAACATACGTAAATCAACTTCCAAAGAGCGATCTCATCAACATCAAAGTCAAAGTAACAATACATACATACATATCTTTAAGCCAAGTCCCTTACGATGGGGCGTCCCAGGGTCCCAGTATCGAGTGTCAAATCTCACAATCCTTCCAGACCTTTCTGGATTCCTCCACATTCATACAAATACGCCGGTTTCGGAGACTTGACACCAAGCTCGAATAAAACCTTAGCGATTACAAAGTATTGTAAACCGGCGATAGAGAAAATGCTCTCATATGTTTCCTTTAAAAATAGACAGAGAATGACTGCTACGAATCTCACAAGGAAGTTACTACCATGTTCGATGCTCTTCTGCCATATAACATTCAAAGCATTTAGACCTTTAAAAAACAGTATCAGTCGTGGGACTGCCGGTAGAAGTGAAAACGGAACTATTAAGTTGAGAGTAATTAAAACTATATGCAAAAATTATATGAAATTTTTTATGTTTTATTTATAAGTTACATATGATGGGTTAAACAAATCGAACAAAATATAAATACAAAGTGGTTTAAAAAATAATTAATATACAATTATCTTGTCAGTCAGAAATAGTCGATGTATTAGTGTATACGTGTACACAGGCTACTGCGCGTGCGCTAGTCTGGCTCTCCATAGCTATAGATATACTATTATCATTAGCATGTCGGTGACGCGAACCGAGGATTTTACCGATCGCCGAAAAAAAGGTCGCCTCTGTGGTGTAGCGGTCTAGGTGTTTGTTGGACTTGACTGCATGATGTCCCGGGTTCGATTCCCGTGTCGGGCAACAATAAGAAAATTAAGTTTTTCCAATTTTCTAATTTAAAAAAAGATGTTGTTCGGGATTGAATATGTGCCCGGTTGGCGATAGGCTAGCAATCTATCACATTATAGAACTAATTAGTGTCTTCGGCTAGTCGTAGGTTGGTTGGTTGGTTGGTTGTGCCTCCGCCTACCTCTTCGGGGATATAGGATTAGAGTTAAATATGCATCTACTGCAGTTTTGACCTCGACTTTTATCTAAAACATTTGACCTCCTAAGTGTTTTTTTAGGAAGGAACAGAAAGAAGTCTGACAATGCTAGATCACGCGAATTGTGAATTTCAGCCATTAATTGCAAAGATGTCTGAATACGGGCGTTATCTTGATAAAACAGGACTTTCCTTCTGAGCATTCTTAGACGTTTTTCTTTTATTTCCTCTCCTAAACGACGTAGTAAGGTACAGTAGTAATCAAAGTTTATAGTCTGACCACTTGCAAGATAATCAATCATAATAATTACACTCTTTGAGTCTCAGAATACTGAAGCCATTATGTTGTTAAAAGTTTTGCGATATGTTATATATAAAACTAGCTGTTCCAGCGAACTTCGTTGCGCCCGTTCAGTTTGTATAAGAAAAATTAAAATGTCGTTTTTCCTAGTTTCCTCACTTTTGTAAGGGATAAAACTTACCCCACGTCCTTCTCATGACTCTAAGCTACCTCTCCATCAATTTACAGCCTAATCGGTTTAACTATCACGACTGATTCATCATTTATATTTTTTTTGTTATTTTTAACGTGTATTCTGCTTTTCGGCGCAAAGACAAATCCAACGAATCAAAAACGTGTTTAACGTGTTTACGTGTTACAAGTGTTGTAACAAACTCAACTTTCTTTTATATAGGTACATGTATAGATTCTCCTTCCACAATGTTAATTACCGTACTCCTCCGAAACGGCTTTGCCGATTATCACCAAATTTATATGCATATTCAGCAGGTCTGAGAATCAGCTACTGTCTAGTTTTTAAGCACCTAAGTAATAAGTGTTGTTCACATTTAACAGTTTTTTCCTAGAAATAATGTATATTGTATAACAACGTTTGCCGGGTCAGATAGTATTATATAACATAGTCAGTCTAACATAACATAGTACCTTCGGTTATATTCTTCTCATATTGCCTTGCTGATCAAAATGTTTAGCGTACACCCCTAACTCTACCGACTAACCGCGAGGCTCGGGTTCGATTCCCAAGGAGGCAAAATTGGAGTGATAAACATGTAAATGTCTGCATTTCTGGGTCCTAGTAAATTTATTCTGGTATTTAAATATATATTTCTATGTATTAATATTGTTGACACACCCATAACATAGGCATACAATTGCCTTACTTTGGAGCTAGATTTAATTACTGTTTTATGTCCAGGGTTGTTTATTTATTTATTTTTCTGCCTACCCTTTCGGTGATACGAACTTGAAGTTTCCTTTTTCAAAAATCCTTAACTAAACAACATGCATTTAGAATTCTCTCTATTCTTTTAAATCATCGCTTGCGCCATTAGTTCATAAGTCACGTTAGGTAAGCGTAATAGAGTAGCAATAAATTTTCGTGTAAGGTATAGTTATGCCCTGCGAGATTACGCCGATATGATTGCTGTATGCTTTTAAATAAAGTGGTCTGTTGTTGGACTTGACTTCATGAGGTCCCGGGTTCAAAAGCAAAGTTGGCCGAGATAGCATTAGTGTCTGTTTGGCGATAGGTTTTCCACCTCTTATTTTGCGAGATGTGTTTTCGGCTATTAGTTGGTGGCCTTGACGTTTCGGTGCCTACTACTTTGAGCAATAAGATACTTCTACATATTATACGAGTTAAGTGGCTTTGCAGAGACCCTTAACAGTTATGATTTCTTGGAAAAATATCATTTAAATACATAAATCGCCTTTGTAATCTAGCGGTCTAGATGTTGGACTTGACTTCATGAAGTCCCAGGTTCGATTCCCAGGTCTGGTAACAAAAGAAAACTGATTTTTTCAATTTTCTAATTAAAAAAAAAATTTTGTTTGCCACCTACCATATTGTGGGACTTAGTGTCTTCGGCTGGTCGTGGGTGCTCTGGTTTAGCCTCTGCCTGCCACTTCGGGTATTTGGGCTTGAAGATACTTGTTTTTATTTAGTGTTTTTTTATTGATACGAAATAATGTCGAGTTATAGTTAAGTATAAGTCAAAGTTACTATCTTTCCAAAAAGGAAACGATGGATTCGCGAAGTGGATTTTTGCAATTTTACTACGTGCAAATTATGTCATTAGTCTTCTTGTCTGTAATAAATAAGACAAGAAAAGCTTGCAAAAAATTCTACAGCGATGACAAGACGAATTTAAAGAATAAACTAAGTTGTCGCCTTAAAGCATAAAGTTATTTAGTTGTCGCCTCGAATCCTTTCAGAAAACACAAGTTGTCTTAATCCAATTTTAGTTTTCTAGAATGTGCTAAGAGATTTATAACAGCTATTATACAAATGTTTTCAGATATTTACTGAGCATGTTATTTCACTAGCTTATGCGCATGACCTTAAATTCGTTTTAAAGTTTCTATGAAACCTGTAGTTAGAATATAAAATTTTTGACGTAACAGCGTCTTATAATTTGATAGAGCCGGCTGCATGCACCAAAAAACATGACTCATGCGGCGTTACCTCGCTCTGAGGCGTGCCATTTAAGGCTTCAAGTGCAAGGGAGAGCGCGGAAAGAGCAACAAAGACGTACAATCGAACTCGGTTCTTATAACATTGTCACGTTCAACTATCGTCAGTATACTGACTTTACAGACAACCGCTTTTTATCTGGGAATATGAATTTTAGATCGCCTCTTTGGCCGGGGGTTAGCGTACTCTTCAAAATTCTAACGACCAATCCCTAAACTCAGGTTCGATTCCCAACTGGGACGGGCATTGGTATGATGAACATTGATGTCTACATTTCCGAGTCTGGGTGTTTATTACGTTTGTTACGGAATCTGTTTTAATAATTTTGCATACAAGTACCGTTGGCTAACAACCCATATCGCAACCATATAATTTGTTTACCGATGTTAGATTGTTTTCATAAACTATGAACGTGGCAAATTTCACTGTGATCGGTACAGGTACTGAGGCGTGATTTATTGACATATTTATATTCGTGTTGATTGTTAATACAAACATAGTCACAAACATTCTTATTTATAATTTAACTGGCTGTTGACCGTGAATCGAAAAATTAGAATTTACGAGCACTTTATAAAGAAATGTTTCTTATTTTATTTTAGTTAATAAAACTTTTTATTTTATTTATATATACAGTTTTTCTAGCTTTCTTAAATTCATAACCTCTGTGGTCTAGCGGTCTGGCGTCAGACTTGACTTCTTGAAGTCCCGGGTTCGATTCCCGGTTGGACTACAAAAAATGTGTTGTCCTGGATTGGATATGTGCCCGGTTGACGACAGGCTTGCCACCCATCACATTGTGGGACTTAGTATCTTCGGCTGGTCGTGGGTGCCTTAGTTGTGTCTATGTACCACTTCAAGAATGTAAATATGGATAAGGATAAAAATATGTTTTTTAAATAAAAATGGCAATTTTTAAGTTTGGTAATAAGGTGCTAAAAGGTTTGAATATTTTAATATCAACATGCCTCTGCCTACCCCTTCGCAGATATGGGCTAGAAGACAATTTGTGCTACTACGAAACGACAACACGTTTACTTTGCTTTTACTTTAATACCAACAAATTTTAATTAAGTTATTTTAAAACGAGAGGGCTTTACATTTCAATTTACCTTATTTAAAACCACCAATAAAGTACTTTAATTGCTTTTTGTTCTTTAAGAATTTGTGAAATTTCATTCTTAGCATTGATTAAGTGCCAAAATAAATAAAGTGATAAAGAATTTCTTCTTCCAATTTACCTCATTTAGGGCCACTTGCACGTTCCTGGGTTAAGTATTTAGCACTGAGTTAGCGTCTCACCAGTGTTATATCCCCTTACATTTGACAGCTTAACTCAATATTAAATTTAGCCCAAGAATGTGCAAGTGACCTTTAAGTGATATAGGTTACAATCTTATCTCTGGCTTTCATGCGATAAGTCAGCAAACAACCACAAGTATTCTGATGTTAAGTGGCAAACATGGCCTATAGACACCATAGATGTTACATGTGCGTCGCTGGCCTGTGGCCAAGATAGACCAATTGAGCGAGTTTCTGGACTGGAACAGAACGGAGTCATTATGGTGGCAGGAATATGTAAAGTAGTGGAACAGTACACTAAAAAGTTCCTGCCCGTCACTCTAACACTAGTAGTCTTTATGATTTATATTTTAACCAGTGCCCGATTTTTACGAACTTTGCATAGAAGCAGACGGTCTATTCTACTCAGAGGACCCAGACCAAAACGGGCCAACAAATTCGGACCAACACGGTTATCAGACCTAATTTCTCTTCTCTTTAATTTTTTACAGATTTTGATTGACTTGCATTTTTTTAAAGAGAAAAACACTTGTCTAAAGTCTTACTTATTATTTCTATTTTTGAAAAATGAATAAAAATTTACACCAATTTGAAATGCTACATATCTACTACTCTAATCTACTAATTTTATTTATTTGGCTGAGCCATTTTTTACGGGATCGTAAAATAAAATCAATGAACTGTCCGTGTTATTTGTGTATATAGAATCACTGTTACACATCTCAATTCAGATTTTAATGAGACACAGACTCAAATTAACACACAGAACAAAGCGAACGTAACAAGCTTTTGTAAATTCGATATCGTATGACGAGGAACTGAAGGTGCTATAAATACTGCTACTGCCATCGAATAAGGTATGCGCACACTGCATCGACTCTATATTGTCGCAACTACAGTACACTAATTGATGCGCAGCAAAAGAGCATTATCCATATTCTATTTTATTAATTCATAATCTAGTTACAGAAATAATAGTATGAGCACAGAAAAACTGCAAATAATCTTACTTAAATTTCACAAATACATATAAATAAACAAAAGTATGCATTTTAAATGTATTATGTAACTCAAAATGCACTTGTCGGATACTGATTAAATTTATATTAAATTATGTATACTATATCTATATTATATAAAAATGAGTTCCCATTTCGCGTGGTCATCGCATAACGCTTGGTTGATCGACTAATTTTACTAATTTTTTGTTGTATTGGTTATTGTCAGGAGAAGGATCGTATGAGTAAAAAAACCTGGAAAATTGCAAGGAAAATAAATAAACACACTTCAATTGTCTCAATAAAAACATGCTGTTTTTATTGATATGAAACGATACGAAATTCGCCTGACCAGCTAGTTTATAATGTAAACAGAAACAGCTTGTCCCAGAGATTGGTGTATCTGTGGTGGATGTACAACGTATAGCCCAAAGATTACCTAGTAATGTCTTCACATCCGTTACGTAACAGACATTGCACGAAAATTACTTCGACGCACGATTATGCTTTTCATAAATTAGGAGACTGTGAGGATAACAAATGCCTAAATGCTAATAGACCTCTATGCATCGATAAATGAGATTAGGGGGGGAACGCTGGCTAGATGTTATAGACAAGATATTTGTATGATACACTGTTAGGGACAGCGATGATTGAGGAAGTAGAGAAGTAAGATTTAAACGTCAGGAACACTTAGGTATATGCTTGGATAGTGACGATGAATATGTTTTACGTATTCTGAGGAAACCCATTCAGTCACACAACTTCGTTTTAAATATCGAAAGTACTTATTTTTTGCTTATTCAATTTCGTAACATTCTGACGGACTTTGAACTTATTTATTGATTCATTATTGTAGAGTATAAACACAAATATCACTACATAATATAAAACAAAGTCGCTTCCTCTGTCCCTATGTCCGTTTGTATACTCAAATATTTAAAACTACGCAACGGCTTTTGATGCAGCTTATCTAAAAGATAAAGTGACTGAAGAGGAAGGTTTACATGTATATTTCATAACTGTGTGAAGCCGAGGCGGGCCGCTAGTATGTAGTTTATAAAACAAAAATATTACAAAACTGTACAAATAGCGGTCTTATCGCTCAAAGCAATCTCTTCCAGACAACAATTAAATACAGGAAATTGAAGAATCACAAAAGAAAAATAAAGGTAAGAATACAACAAATTTGTAAGTACGTAACAAAATTAAAGAAAAAAAAATAAGTATTAATAAAGTGATGCATTAATACAAAAATAGACTGATACTTGATTTTAAAAAAGTTTGGTAATTTACTTTATATTTAGTCTTTAATAAAATTATTTTATAATGTAACAGAACCACATACATAGGACTTTCCTGACGAAAATTTCAAGAACTAGTAAACTTTGTCAATAGATTTGCAATATTAAGTGATACAAAAAATGTATCATACCTTTAAAATTGATTTTTACTCACTCGGTTTTTCAATTCTTTCATCAAATTACAATTCAACTATATTAACTTGGTGATCCTATAACCACATCTTAAATCGATTGACAATGAACGATTGGCTAAGATTGGATCGATTGACGGAAATATCGGTGAATAAGAATAAAAAATACATTCCAACAAATAAATTCGCTGTCTATTAAAAATAACAACACACACTGTTTGGCGAGTAGCGACGACATTCTGTCTGTCCGTCAATCACGTGTTCAAGTCGAGTTGCCAATGTGCAAATACCTTTACCCACACGGATAATTTACTGGAATACAAAGGGCAAATAATAGCAATATTTATGGAACGAGCAAAGATATTATTATTTACACTCTGTATATTTTCCATGATATGATACAGAAAATACAGATACACGATATAAAGCAGAATTGTCTGTTATATCCTCATTTTATTGATTTCCAGTCTTTGATGTTAGTTTGGAAACTTGAAATCTATAGCTGACAATAAATGGAAACTTCCTCGTATTATGGTCATTTGTAATACTTGGAAAGTAACAGTTTATTGAGTGGTAGAATATTGTGCAGTAGCTCTCCCAGGCAACATGTTATATTCACACCAAGTAACACATTCAGAGCAACATATATTCACACCAAGCCCTTGCGAAGTAGGCAGAGAGTATCGATTGCGAAATATTATGATCATTAATTACTCTTTTCATAAAAATTAGCTATTTCCAGAGTGAACAGAAGATTTGCATAAGTGATATTACATATACATAACTTCTGATATAAAAAATATATCACCGGCTTATGTTTTATGTGATACAGCGAACATAACTCTCCTTATAGTAAGATACAACCGTTGCCTATATACACCATAGATATTATAGTTGCGTTGATATCCTGTGACAAAGAAGCTAACGTGTAAATCTAATCCACCTTCGGACCGGAATACGATAGTGACAATCATTCAATCATTTATCCTTTTAGGGGACCTACTCTGCACCGGGGACCTGAACATGGGTCATTTATTTATTTTTCATTTACTCTTCCTCCACCCCTAAGAATTGCAATTCGATTTTTATGCCTTATTATTTTAATACACTGAAAAAAGCACGCGACTCCGACAATTATAAGAAAATCTTGGCTTACAGACTATACATGTTACAGGTGCGTTGCTAACGGATTCTCTACCCTCTCGACTGGAACATGATACTGTCATTAGTCACTGGCAGGAATAGATAAGGGGTAGCAACATATCTCAGGCAAGTTGCTGCACAGTATTCTACAGTACAGTATCAATCCTTTCGACCATCAATTTCGAGTTGCTAGATAGCATAGCAAGATGGTATATTCTGTATAGAGTAAACGGACATTGTTAATAATTTCTGAACTTTAAAACTTTATTATTTTTTGAAATAACACTAACATGTGTACATAAATATATTATACACATATTCTAAAACAAAATGAACTAGTACCTACTTTTTTATATTTGACGAACGAAACGAAAAAATTAACTCTTAAACTGTAAATATTATTTTGGTGAGTTTGTACACAGTGGTGTATTCTAGATTTATTTACCCATCGTGTTAATAATATCCTGTAAAAAGTTATAATACTTTTTCATTTAAAATAAATTGTAACTCTAAAATAAAAAATAATGCAGTAAAGGTGATTGTACAATTATAAATATCGCCATATACCATAATAATTATACAATTATCAATTTATTACAATATAATTGAATATGTTAGGCTTCATTACGTTGAAAAAATTAAATCCAAGAAGATATTGATTGATATAAATTCATGGTTTTATTTCTTTTATCTTCTCTTCCATAACTATTACACAAAATATTTAGCTGAGTCCATTCAACTGGGGAATTCAACAAAAAAAAAATTATGATAATGGAAGGCAAACAAGCAGTCGGGTTTCTTGATGGTAAGAAATTCACGTTACCTAGAGACACTAAAGGTGGTAATGGTGCGTTGCCAACCTGAGGCCAGGGTCTTGGGCCTAAAGGAAAAATGAAGTCTTAAATAAAAGTAGCCTAAGTTACTCCTTATTACGTCAACTATCTGTCCGTTAAAGACCCATCAACATTGGTCCTGCCGTTTCAGAGATGAGCCGGAACAAACAGACATACAAAAATTTTAAAAAATATCAGTTCGCTTTTAGTAACGCATAACTGTGCATGTAGCAAAAAGTGGATACTTTAATATTAAAGATACTCTACTTTTATTTATTTCTAGGTGTTAATTTCACCACAAATCCATTGGCGCCTGTAATATAAGCATACTTAGAAAGTTAACTAGAAAAAATGTGTGCCAATTTTTTCAATAATTGGGATGCTATAGACCGATCTAAAAAGTGTACTGTATCGGAAACAGAGCCGATATATCGATGAATTCTTCATTTATTTTTATAATAACATCGATGTTATGAGTATGATAATGGTAATGAAAATGATCATCTCGAGAATTAGCTAGACAATTAAATTTATTAAGAAGCTAGATTTTTCATAACATATTACATAAATACCTATTTTGAAAGTCAGTTAAGAATAATATAGTCCTCAAGAAGTCATACCTACGTTATCCTAAATTTTCTAAATTTTTAATATGATAATCTCTCTAAATCCGAATATATATGAATTACGTGTCACGTTGTTTGTCCGCGATAGATTCTAGTACCTACTATTTAACCGATTTCAATCAAATTTGCACACCGTGTGCAGTTTGATCCAACTTGAAAGATAGGACAGCTTACATTGATTATATGATATATTTTTTAATGACAGCTACAGAAGATATGGATTTCCTGAATGTAAGAGACAACCATGACCTATACATAGACACATGGACATAGGGACACATAGACGTTATAGGTGCGTCGCTGTCCTCTTTGCTTTGTTGCTTTTACATAATTCAACATGTCGTCTGCGTCGTAATTTACCTAAATCTTAGCAATTAATTTTACTTACAATAAGAAACTAGTTGACCCGGAAAAAAAGTTCTTGCATGTGTATCACTTGGGCCCACTTGCGCGTTTTTGGGTTAACTTCTTACTTTGTGTAAGCTTCTAATTAGGGTTTAATCATTTTGTATTTGTTTGTCATTATTGAATTTAAAATCGTACCATTGTAGGTACGAATCTAACATAATCAAATTCTTAAAAACCGGTCAAGCCATTTCTGTTGAATGCAATCTGAAACAAGAGAGACGTTATGTGGATATAACATCTAGAATTAGCTGTCCCGGCGAACTTCATTCCACCCGCTCAGTTTATGTGGAAAAAACTAAAATGTTGTATTGCCTAGTATCCTCACTGCTTTTTCCCTTTTTCCTATCTTTTAAACCTTTGCTGGGCTTGGACAATTCAAAACAAAAATAAGCCAAATCGGTCCCGCCGTTCTCGAATTTTAGCGAGATTAACGAACAGCAATAGATTTATTTAGAGATTTAATTCAAAATTTATTAAATTAATTTTCAAATAACCTATTCCTGCCACCATAACGTAATGACGTGTTCCGATTTGGAGGGTAACATAGCTGCTAAACTTACTTTTGCTCGAGGCTTAACATCCCGGTCTCAGGTTGGCAACGCACCATTACTACCTTTTTTTGTCTCTAGACGGCGTTAATTTTTTTACCATCAAGAAATCCGTCTGCTTGTTTGCCTTCCAATATCATAAAAAAAGCATTGCTTTGACGGTAGATTGACGAAAACTTGTCCGAGTTGGGATCCTTATTTATATGTTACCATAATGACAGTGTTAGACACTATCGTATGCCAGTCTGGGGGGCTAGGTAGTCGGTACTCGGTAGTTACATATTAGAATCCAAGCCACAGGTTACCGAGACACCTATAAAACTTGTCTTAAGACTACGGTTATCTCTACAATAAGGAGAGTTCTTTGCTTGTATGCTATCTTTTCTAATATAAAAAAAAAACAAATAAAAAAATTACTCAGATGATTCAAGCCTGAGACTCATCTTAGGTACACACAAACATACACCGCTAATTGTTACCACAATTGCACCCACAAACTCATGATCAATTTATACCTTTAAGCTGAACTTAAATAATATCTTCACGTCAAGTCCCTTGTGGGATAGGCAGATTATATCGAGTACCAATCACGATTCCTACATGCAAGCTTAGCTTTCTCCACATTCATTACTCTTTTTATATAATATTATTTATACAAATGTCCTAGAATATCGATTTAGGTCTTCCCGGATACCTACATTGTTCAAACAGTACCTAAAAATAAGCTTACGTCTACGAGTATATATATTCCCCGTGTCCGGGTTCCTTTGCAGGATAGACCTTCTGCCTTCCTCACAGGGAGAGCGTAGGCTAACCGTGCCTAACACCATGACATCTGACTAGGTAGTAGAGTTACGCAATGATTTATCTTTTTCATTCCTGTTACCATAATATCAATGCTGACATGTTCCGGTTCGGAGAATAAGGTAGCCGATAAACTTACTTTTGCTCTATGCCTAAAATCCCGGCCTCTGGCAACGCACCACTACCACCTTTTTTTCTCTAGGCGGCGTAAATTTCTAACCATCAAGAAATCCATGTGCTTGTTTGCCTTCCAATATTATAAAAAATAAAATATATAATAAAACAGTAAAGATCTACATATGTGCCTACATGAAACATTTTTGTAAAAACAATTATTGCTATTTATTTGTATTATAAACATCACTCTAGCAAAACACAAGCGCTATTGAAATATTTATCGGTTTGTCTGTTTACTTTTAATACAAAACCACTAAACAGATTACTACCAAAATTTTGTAGTAATTTATAGCCCGTTTCAACATTTAGGTTACTTTTAACAATCGAGAAATCTTTTGTACCTTTTAGGAACCACGAAACGTCACTTCAACCTGTGTACGTAGTCGCTGGCAACAACTAGTTTTTTTTATTTTTATAATATGTATTGGAATGCAAACAAGCAGACGGATTTCCTGATGGTAAGAAACTAACGCCGCCTAGAGACACCAAAGGTGGAAGTGCTCCGTTGCCAACCTAAGGCCGGGGTATTAGGCCTCGAGCAAAAGTAAGTTTACCGGCTACCTTACCCTCCAAACCGGAACACGTCATGACGTTATGGCGACAGGAATAGATAAGGCGGTGGTACCAATCCAAGTGAATCAGTCAGATGTCACGGTGCTAGTGACGGTAAGCCTATGCTCGCCTTTTACGAACTGACTGACTGAGCCCGGACCAACACGGTGCAAATTTCTTTTATCTGTAGAGAATACGAATGACGTACTGCTATTGATTAATAAATATGCTATTTTAACGTATTCGCCGCACGTGTACTTCCTTTTGCAGGCTTAACCTCTCAAGACTAAACTTAAAACGTTATTACTGCGCCACGTCTCCCTTAAGCGTCAGAATATAAATGACGTTACTAAAAGTTCAATAATATTATAAATAATTCCTGTGATTTTCATTCCAACACCTGCTGTATAATATAGCCCACACAATAAGCTCCAGTAAATTTGAGAATGTTTTAGGCGAAAGTTATTCGCGTGTTACTTTTTATGAAAAGTAATCTTAAGGGTAACACGGAAATCGTCTATGCATATTTAAAATACGAGATTTTTTACAAAGGCAATTCAAGCCTGGCCACGATGACCTGGATTGCAGGAGATAGCCAGCAATTAGAATTAGAGGTGTGCGAGCGGGCGCCGGGTGAGGGTAGTGCGCTGGGCGGGCGGCGTGCCTTGGTATTGCCAGCTCAATGCTCTTTCCACTAATACTAGTATATTTATTTTTCTTTATTGTACACAATGTATGACATAAAACATGGATAGTGATAAACAGAAATGCACAAAAGTTGAGCTTATCTCTAGGTCTACAGATTTCTTCCAGCCAACCCTAAAAATTAGAATCTGTGATGAAACAGTGGAAGGCATCATGCACAATAAAACATAACCTAAACATAATAAGAATATAAAAAAAATTCATAACAATGACATACTATAAAACAATATAACTGACATTAATAAATCTGCATAAATAAGAAACCATAAATAATTATCATAAATTGTTATGCAAGTGTTAAGTAATATTCTACTAATCTCTAACCTGACGAATTAGTAACGTCCGTGGTGTTTTTAAAAAGTGTGACGTCATCATTGCTGACGCCACGATTGTTGATTCCGTGATGATGACACATTTTGGGTGTTCTCAAAAAAAACTTCACAAACACTTTTACACACCATTTATTTAACGAGCAGCATAACGACGTCCCAGACAGGCGTGTGAATCGTGAATGCCTTATCGCTTACAATGCGGCCGTACTTATAGGGCTCGACGCACGTGCAGGACGCAGGTGCAGGTGTTTACAAGTCGTTAGGCTAAGTATTGAAATAACAATGATAACGTTAATTTCACATCGTAACAAACTCAAGGTAAACAATCAACTGATGGTTTATAAACTAATTTTCTGGACATCATCAAATTATTTAACTTAATTATTCTAGTTTTTCAGAGGAACTAATGTGGTTGCGCCGACATACCTGTAAGTTTTTCTTAAAGTTAAATATTTTTTTAGTGATAAAAAGCTAATATTCGAATTACAATCTTGTAAGTTTCATCAACTTGAGTTGGAGGAAAAAACTTAGTATTAAATTTTCAGCTAAAATTTGACAATGTTTAGGTTAAATAATACAAGATTATCTAATCATTGAGAACTGATTTTAGATACACCGCTACATTGTCAGTACCTAAACAAAAATATTTGCTGATTAGACAAAATCATATTATTTTAAATTCAAAATTACTTATTTTAAAGAACAATTTCATTTCGAAACTTAAATTTTGTAATTAATTGCTGTATGTAAGTATCTATTTTTTACTTAATTTCTGCGGCTCAGAAATACTTATGATATAATTGCGATGTAATGAATACAGCGTGCCAATTAGGTACCATCGTTACAACTTGTTTCATAAGTCATAACTCTATAGCCTAATCCGTTGCTTCTTATTACCATTTATGAAATTTTGTCCCCATGTAGGTACACTTAGTATTTTTGGGACTAACAAATTAGATAAAAAAAAATTGTATTTATAGTTGAATTAGAAGTTTGTGGCTGGCAACCTACGAGCGTCACAGCGTCACTCGGCACTCGACTAGCGGCGCTCGAGGTCGTCTCGCCACGCCGCCCGCCCGCCGCCGCGGCCGACCCTACGGCGGGNTATTATGCCGCCGCTGCAAGAGCGGTCCTCACGCGCCGCGCGTTCGCCGCCCTCGCGCTGCGCCGCCCAGACGGCCTTCCCGTTTACGCGCTACACGCGTAACTCGTAACGCACGCGATTACGCGTTTCACGTCTTTACACCGGAATGTAAATATTTATGGATGTCAGTTTTCAGTTGTTTAGATTGGCTGTGAAATTCAAGGTATGTAAGTAATATCTGATGTTTCGATCTTTTTATCAAATGTTTATCTTTGTACGTTCAGTTGCGAATTGACCTAGGCTTCTTTCATTAATTATTTAAAAGTGCATGCTATTTGTATCACGGCGAGTATTGTTCTTTATGATTAACAATAACTGTGTTAATGGCGCACGGAGTGCCCTTCTATATTTGGATCGATAGTTTACCATTAACATAGTGTTGGGTTCAATATATTTTTCATATGAAATAACGATACATTTTTTTATCATACACCCGTAAACACTGCAACAAATATTATTACAAACATGTTTAAAATCATTTTACATTACACTTTAGAGTTGGAGAATAACATTAAGATTAATTACTCATTAAAGTAATGCATTTTGGCCCAACTCTTACACAAACATAATTATGTATCATTTTTTCTAGTGATGAAAGTTTACGTCGCCGAAGAACGATAAACAAAAGATTTACTATATCGATACAATTAACTCTCATATTAGTTAATTTTTACAAGTTTTACAATTAATTCTACAATTAGGTATTTTGTGATTGTGATAGTAAAAAGTATAACATTTTAATTTCATAATTTATTTAGATTACTTTTATTTGCAATTATTATAACAGCAATTAGTAATATGATAGTAATTGATATAATATTAAATATTATTGATTGGCATAAAATGTTTAGGTGAAATGAAATCAACAAGGCGCGTTCGGGTACACGAAGATGCTATACTGCATAGGTAATAATATTGTATTTTTGTTTGTATTTATATACGTAGACTATTAGATTTTTACAATACTTACTCTAATTTTACCACAAACATAAATTACTATACCTATAAATACAATGCTATCGTAGTTAGATATAGAACCTCTTGTTCTTCTCCTTATTAGGTTTAAAATACTCATCTTTAAAGACTATTCTAAAAACTTATTTATAAATAAATAAAAAACACTATAAATATCTCTTTACTACTAATATATAATTATTATATGATTTTATAAGATTAGTAATACCATATTTAGATTTTTCGATAATGTTAAGTAAAAATAATAATCAAATATATACTAAGTTTTAAATTTTAATCACAGTTCATGATTACACATTGCACAACTCTTTTTAGAGAAATATTAAATAAAACGTTCAACCAATAAGAGCTGAAAATCCATTAATGGTAATAATAATTCTTCGTAAAAAAAATGAATCAAATATCGTCTTCATAAAATGGTATTACTTATCTACACATTTTATCACATTACAAATTCATTCATTGACAGTGTAGTATTTTATCGATATTATGCACACCCCTTCTGTATAAAAAATAGATTTAGATACAAACACTTGGTATATACAAATACCGAAGTGCCCAGAAACACTTGTATAACAAGAATTATTGCACAAATAGATTCAGAATCCAATGTTACAGAGCAAAACGTTTAATCATTAGTAATCCGGATGACGTTGTCCACTCGCTCAGGTGCTTACTTATTCCTATAAATATAAATTAACAAGATATTAAAATTAAAAAAAAATCATTTATCTATAATATAAAAATGAATCGCTAAATGTGTTGGTAAGCGCATAACTTCCGAAAGACTTGATGGATTTGGCTAATTATTTTTTATTGTTTTAGTTATTATCAGGTGAAAGTTCTTATGTAAAGAAAAACCGGGAAAGTTGCAGGGAAAAAGGGAAAAATAATACTTTATTATTCCCCAACCTGACAGAGTGGAACGAAGTTCGCCGGGACAGCTAGTTAGGAATAAAAACTTAAGGTCAATAATGAGAAATATGAAAATAATGTTTATTATTTTTAAATTTCGTTGTTAAACTACCAGCAGTGATGGTAAGTGTTTATTACATTTCGTTCATCAGATGTGAGTTTTGTCATTACCATCTTAAATTCAAAGGTATTAAAAACAACAGAAAGAAAAAGTAGGAAACTAAACACGTAATATAAATAAATATTCCTGTACAAGTTACACAAATTGAATCAAAACAAGTAAGCAATTATATGCTAGTGTTATAGTGTGCGATCAGAATAAATTTCATAACACTCAGACCCGGATACATTTGCTATGTACATAATATGTTCATCAAACAAATGCCTGGATTGGATACGAGACTTGCGGTTAGTTCGCTTGGGTTCAATTCCCGACGGGGGCAGGCATTTGTGTGATGAACATTTAGATGTCTGCATTTCCGGGTCTGGGTGTTTATTAAATTCATTCCAATATCTATTTAAGTATTTCTATATGTTAGTATCGTTGACTGACACCCATAACACAATCATAATATAATTTGCTTACTTTGGGGTTAGATTCAATTTGAGTAACTTGTCCAGGGATATTAAACTATTTATTTATCTATTCAGAAGAATTGCCGTGAATCGTGGTCAATAAACAGCCCAATAGACAAAATTTAAAAATGCACACAACACAACTTGTTTATTATGTAATTATGGTTTACATATTTCACGGTTATCTATTAATACGAGATGTAAGCTATGTGTTTGTTATTTACGTAATCCCATAAATCATTCTAAAATTAGATAAATTCAGAAACCCAGTAGGTGTTGTCCTACTACTTTTTAATCTCACCAGCTTTCTAATAAAAAAACGTATTGAAACCGGTCCATCCATTCCAAGTTCCGACAGCCAAACTCACACATACAAACACCGAAATGGGGCTTAAAAAATAAAGAAATAACTGTAGAGCTTACTTAGGATCTCTCCTTGTCGCAAGTCGGTTAAAAACAATCAAAGTTCGTCTTAAATAATATTGAAATTCGAACAATTGGAAGTTCAACTTAGATTAGAATCAAAAGCGTAGAGAAAGACAAACTTTGGCCTTTGAAAATTTTATCCAAACCGTAGAGATTAATTATTACGACAACTTATAAGCTTATCCGTTGGTAAATCTGTTGTTAACCTCCAAAGCAAAGAGAGGGATGCGAAAGTTGTCGGCTTTTTAGTTGCCATTCGTAAATTTCGATTTAAATCAATTTAGAATTAATCTAACATACACTGTTGAGATATAATATTAAAATAAAAAAATAACCCCTCTTCACAATGTGAGATGTCGTGATAATACAACTCACGTTGCAAAGAGGAGTTGTCTAAAATCTACATATTAAAACGTGAAGCAAAAACTTTGGACCCATTTTTACTAAAATTGTGCTGACGCAGGAGCTTAAAATTTGGCACACTTATAGTTTATGTGTAGGAGAAGTGCAAAATGCTAATATTTTTCTATAACAATGTTAAAAAGTTAAATCAATAAATAAAACATTACTCACACTACCATGCATTTGACACACACCAACAAATATATGGATGATAACGATAAAAGATCACAGATGGCGCACTATACAGTTTGTCTTGTGAAGGTGGCGTTCTTATCAACAAAATATTAAAATTTATTATGGTCGAATTTCGACCAATGGACGACCACTAATTACTAAAAATAGCTCACGTACTATATGGATGCCCCCTTATGAGATATACCACAAGATTGACCCGTGTTGGTCCGGGCTCCTTTACAGAATAGACCATCTGCCTTCCTGCCAGGCAGGATTGGAACTACCGCCTTACCTATTCCTGCCGCCATAACGTCATGACGTGTTCCGGTTCGGAGGGTAAGGTAGCCGGTAAACTTACTTTTGCTCGAGGCATAACATCCCGGCCCCAGGTTGGCAACGCACCATTACCACCTTCTATGTTTTCTTATAAGACGGTAGAGAACTTTAGTGTATGTTGATAAAACGACTAGTGTACTAATACCCTTAAGTTTGCAAGTAGTATGCTATTCAAACCTTCTTGCACGAGTTTGACTGACGCTTGACCGGTTTTATACCGTCTCTTAACAGCTTTTGTCAATTTCTATGAAAAGCTTTACTCACCTAGAAACAACTGAAAGATTATGAACTAAAAGCTTGCTTTTGTTAAAGCTTTCAGTTCATTATTCAGAATAAAACTTAAAAAGTTGTCTGCAAATATACAAAGCTTTCACAACACTGCTCGCGTTTGTACCTATTATTAAATCAACCAAACACGATTGAATTATTTACTAAGATTTATACATAATATGTATAAATATATCTTCACGCCAAGTCATTTTCAAGGTTGGCGGATAGTATCACATACCAAGAATCATCCTTGCAAATACATCTAACTTCATATTTTAAAAAGAAGAAACGCTTGCACTGTTTTACGTATCACTTACAATTATTTATTTTGTAAATAGCCTACCGGTTTCGCTTATAAAACATTATAAGGGCTAAAACTTCAAAAAGGAAAGTTTTAGCCCTGGTGATGCTTTTTTAAGCGAAACCGGTAGGCTATTTATAAAATAATAAATTGTAAGTGATACGTAAAACAGTAAAAGTGTTTCATCATTTGAAAATATGAATCTTCAGAAGTTTTACCAAGCGCCGACGATGCAAAATATCAAATATATCCGTCTAACTTTCTCTACATTCTTTACGCATTTCATACACACTCAGGTTTCGGAGACTCTTGCAGTAAAAACGGGCCGTTTCAACATCAGCTAACGTTCTTATTACAATAACCGATGTTTAAACGGCCCGAATAATATATTTTGGGTATTTTGATAGTCTGATATTAGGATTATTCTTTGCTGAAATTGTGCAAATATTGATACTGTTTTTGTTTTACAAAAAGGAGCTATTAGAGCTATGTATAATCTTAATGTAATGCCCTCCGAGAACAATTAAAAAGAAAAATGTTTAACCTTGACTTCTCAATACATTAAGTGGGCATCTAATGTATGTTAAAAAATTGGTTATGCACAAAAAATGTAATGTTCACGATGTAAATACGAGAACTAAGAATAATCTAGCAGTATACAAAACTCGTCTCCATAAAATTAGCAAATCTGTTTTGAGTTAATGTCTATGTTTTACTATAGACTGTTTAGTATTATTAGATCTATCTATCTGCCTTGAATTTTTTCAATAGGTTTAAAAAAATATACAATAAATCATAAAATCTCAGAGTATTTAGAAGACGAACATGTTTCGGAATAGATGATTCAATCTCGCATTGGTATTTATAATGTAATTTTGTTATATGATAGATTGTAATTTGTATTTTTTTTATTGTTATGATTAGTTTTGTAAAACACAAGCCCGCTGAGTTTCTTCCGCTGGATCTTCTCAGTGTATGGCCGCGATTCCGATCCGGTGGTAGTATTTAAAAATGTCGACGCGCACAAGTAACACCTATAAGGTCTACGTGAATAAAGTTTTTTCTGATTCTGATTCAGGACTTCACTTTCGTCTAAAGCCCGAGTAAGGGCATTACTAAATGCCCCAAATGGGGCGAAATTAGTGTCTGTTTGATTTTGTTATCGTTTAATAGCCAAATTCAAAAAGCTATCTACGATAAGATATAGTGTATTTACAATTTAGTTACTAGGCAACAACAGTTACTTTAATATGATTAATATTAACATATTATCACGCCATCTGGATGTGACGACCCCATCGTTTACGGGTATTTTTAATGTAACAGTTGGTTTTAACAAAGTGGTAAAGTTTTGTTCTCGCTCGTAATGACACCATTGCCTTGATTACTCTTGTCGTCACACAGTACTCGCTGTTCATGTGTTCCAAGATGAAAAGTAGGGTAGCCGTTAAACTGGCAAACGTTGCCGATATGATAATATTCTTTGTCTAAGCGACGCTTATATCATACCCTCAGAAGAGCCGCCTCTATTCTACTACATAAGGAACTCTACTAAGCACATATCTTCTTTATAATTTCAGTATACAAAACTCGTCTCCATAAAATTAGTAAATCCTTTTTGGGTCAATGTATATGTTTCTACAATAAGCTGCCCATTGGTATTAGAGGTCTACCTTTAAATAAGTTTAAAAAATGTATAGAAACAAAATTATGTCAAAAAGGCTATTACACGGTCTTAGAGTATTTGGAAGATGTACATGCTTGAGGATAGAGGTTTCAATCTCCCACTGCAATTTGTAATGTAATTTGTTGTACATTTTATTTAAGTTAAAGTAAGATTGTAATTTATGTTTTAATCTAGTGTATATTGTAACTATTATTATTGAAAAAAGACAAGCCAGCGGAGTTTCTTTCGCCGGATCTCCTCAGTGTGTGGCCGCGTTCCGATCCGGTGGTAGTTTATAGCAATGTCGATGCGCACAAGTACTATTTGCATGGTTTAAGTGAATAAAGATTATTCTGATTCTGATTCTAAATCTCTACTAAGCTTAATGCTTATCTTTTACAATTCATTTCTGTAAAGTGGGTGGTGGGAAGCCTCAAATTCATCACAAGTTCACAGCGCGATGGGGCACAGATGTTAAATAACTTTGGCCTGTCATATGTCAAATTGTTATATTTACATGAAAACATGCATTAAATATTTTTATTTTTTTATGATAATAGAAGGCAAACAAGCAAACGAATTTCCTGATGGTAAGAAATTCACGCCGCTTAGAGACACCAAAGGTGGTAATGGTGCGTTGCCAACCTGAGACCTCGAGCAAAAGTAAGTTTACCGGCTACCTTACCCTCCGAACCGGAACACGTCAATGGCAAGCATTAGACGTTATGGTGGCAGGAATAGGCAAGCGGTGGTACCAATCCGGATGAGTCGCTGCAAAACTCTACGACCTAGTAGGATGTCACGATGTTAGTGACGGTAAGCCTATGCTCGCCTTTTAGGAGCTGCCTGGCAAGAAGGCAGATGGTCTATTCTACAAAGGAGCCCGGACCAACACGGGGAAGCATGTATTAAATATCTTTAAGTAAATTTATTAAAGTTTGCAATATGAGTCAAATAACGTGCTCACTATGTGCTGTGTTGAAAACTATTGAATCACTTGGTAAAACACTTCGTGCGTATTTAATTTGTTTGCAAATAATTAATTAAAGCTGACGTGAAACTACCTCAAAATGACAATTTCATTAGTTGTCATTTGTATTTGAATTCTATTTTAAACTAATTATTTTGACTTTGTATGAATTGTTTGACATTTTAAAATTCGCTGCTGTATTATTTGTTTTAAGCAAATCAATTTGAATCATTTACCTATTTATATCATGTCATTATATGTAATTCTTTAATAACTTTTTTAAATTTTAATGAATATTTTATGAGTCTATGTAACCTGAAAATATATATTTTTTAATTTATTAATTTAGTAGGTATTATAAATAATTTAATCATAGCTTGAAGGAGCTTCTGTCACATTTTTTTATGTTATTGGAAGGAAAACAAGCAGACGGATTTTCTGACGGTAAGAAATTCACGTCACTTAGAGTCACCAAAGGTGATAATGATGCATCGCTAATCTGAGACCGGAATGATTGGCCTCCAGCAAAAATAGATTCATTGGCTTTCTTATCGTCCAAACCAGATTACGTCACCAGCAATCGTTGACGCTATTGTGACAAGAATAAGTAAGGCGGTGGCATATTGTAAATATTAAGATACTAGATATTAAATTATACGCCACATATTGTTAAGGATTGTATGTCTGATTTTATAACCCTTAGTTTTTTGTTTAATTTATTTTTAGCAACAAATATTTACCTTAACATATGGAAGATATCACTTTTTACACCTATACCCAAACAGAATTTATCTGATATCTCTGATTGTAGACCTGATTTCGTTTCATCTGTTTTTATAAATTATTTAAAACGATATTAAATAGTTACTAGACTAGGCAGATAAATCTATATCTTGATGACAATCAACATAAATTTAGATCAAAGCGTTTTATAGTAACAAATCATAAAAAAATATAAATAATGTTACTGCTGCCATGGACGCAGATTGATGCAGCTTTTGCGTTCAGAAGGCATTTTACAGAGTGGATACAACGTTTTACAGCAAAAACTATGTCTAGGGTGTACCTACTCCAGAACTACTCTGAATTTTTGCGAGTTAGCTGAAAGATAGGTTACCATTTGTTCAGTGGAGAGTTTATAAGTCCCACTGTATAATACTAGGTCTGGCGTCAGTCAGAACGTTGAGACCTACGAAATGTTCAATAATAAATGTTCCACATGGATTAAAACATTGGTTTCCATCCCTTTGGAACGTAGATTTAATCCAAATTTTCATTTGTTTGAAATAAAGTTTCCACCAAGGTCACCTTTATGGAAGGCTTTACTATTGCGTGTTTACAACCGTCTGGATGATGCTTAATAATTAACAAGTAGTAATCTACATATTACTAAATGTTTTCTCTTTACAGATGAACTTAAATTGTATTTGGAAATAAGCTGTAAAGAGGATGTAGATAAACTCTTATTGGTCTCAGCAGAAAGACCGAAATGGGAAAATTCACATTCATCATTATACGTTCCAATCTCTATAATATTTTTTATTATGTTATTCTGTTGCGTTTGTATATATTCAAAGGTTCAAGATATTTAAATCTTTATTACACAGATACAGATTATAATACTAGTTTATTTTACTGATACTTTAGTCTTTGTTTGTAATAAGATAGCTCCCGTCTTATGGTCTAAAGGACTGAAGTAGTGTACGGAATAAGCCCCCTGGTGATGCGTATAAACAGGTTCGGCTGAAACAATTATAAAAAACATATCGTAGAAAGTACAAATGATATTCATAAATCGTTTATTTATTCAAAAATAGGTTTAATTGCGTACTTATATTTTTATGAACTAAAAAGACGTTCACTCGTTTAGTGTTTTATTCTTTAACAGTAAGGCTGATTGAATTTATGCGAGGCCCATTTTATCTGTATTTTTATTGCGCATAATATTTTTCTTAAGTGACTTTGCTATGAGTTACGATTTGTTTACCAGATTTTTTCCGATCTTATCGTGCCACGGTTTTTTCAAGTTTTGTCACAAACATCCTAAATGAAGACTTCATAAAACTATTTATTAATTTCATTAATTTAAAAAATTACCAGTCTTTTCAGAGTATACACGCAATAGAAAAAAATGTCCTTACGCAAGAAATCCATCCATTCTCAGATTAGTAAAGATGTAACACTCGTATTAATATCTTAGCTCTCTATGATGGTCTAAATTTTTCATTTTATACATAATATCTTTATTTTATTTCATTATACATATCTGTTTTAATAATTGTATTGTAAAAAAGGGATACAATAAAAGAAAACAGTCTCCTGTATTGGACTAGTATGTATAATAGACCATCTGCCATCCTGCCTAGGAGGTCGTAGGAGGTGAGTAAAGGTGAAACGGGTCAATACCAACAAGTTCACTGGTGGTGAAGTATTGTGCAGATACTTGCTCGTGTAGAGATCCACCGCCTTACCTATTTCTCTTCTAGCCCGGTGGAGTTGTAAAAACCTCACGGTTAGCGACATATTAGCCATTTAAAAAAAATCTATTTCTACTGCCATAATGGCAATTCCATGTTCCGATCCAGAGGTTAGTGTAGCCAGTAGAACTGCTGAATATAAGACTACGACGCACCTAAAACATGTATTACCACGTGCTTGTTGGCTTTCTTTTGCCATAAAAATCCACACCCATGCTGGCTAACTGTAACATACAAAACATATGCTGTTTTTTTTATGTTAATGGAAGTCAAAGAAGCAGACGGATTTCCTGATGGTAAGAAATTAACGCCGCCTAGAGACACCAAAGGTGGTAATGATGCGTTGCCTACCTTAGGCCGGGATGTTAGGCCTCGGGCAAAAGTAAGTTTACCGTCTTTTACCCTACCCTCCAAACCGGAACACGTCATGACGTTATGGCAGCAGGAATAGGTAAGGCGGTGGTACCCATCCGAGTGAGTCGCTGCGAATCTAGATTTTGACGAACGTGAACATTGAAGTCAACTGTTGCTATATAAAAATTAAACACAAAAGTTTACAGGAGGATTTCTCAGCTCAAGGTCATAGTAATGAACCTGATGATAATAATGAACTTCTCTACTAGTTCTTGCACCATGCATACTGGCTGGGAATAAGTTGCCACTATAAATGACACTTGATATCATTTCTATATTTTGAAAGACACTTAAGTTATTTTGACCATCTCGTTGGTCGAGTGGCTAGCGTACAATGAGCGTACACGACCAATATTGACATACCGCGATGCTCGGGTTCGAACATTTAGATGTCTGCATTTCCGGATCTGGGTGTTTATTAAGTTTATTCTTGTATCTATTTAAGTTTTTCTATGTATTAGTATCGTTGACTAACATCCATAACACAAGCATTTGCTTACTTTGGGGTTTGGTTGAATTTGTGTGACTTATCGAGGGACATTTATTTATTTATTTATTTATCTCACATAACATAACATGATAAATAAATTTAATAGTAGATTCGGTTCGGTTTCGATCTCCGAATATGGATCCCGGCTAATAAAATTATTGTGTGACTTAGTGCCTTTGGCTAGTCGTGAGGCCCTGATTGTACCTGTTTTGGAATATGAGCTTGAAAATACGCATACGTTATACCTACGTTATTTTTATGAAAATTTATTTAACATGACAACCATGTTGGTTTGTCGAGACCCATTTTTTCCTGATCTCTCATATACACCAATTTTTTCAGTTTATAAAAATATATTTTACCACAATATGGTTTTACTATGACGTACCGCCTGATGTCGACAGCTAATCACAGTTCGTATTAGAAAAATAAAAATGTTATTTTTTTCTATTTTCTTTACCATTTGCCTAGCTTTATTCTCCGTAGGAAATTTTATATACTTTTTAACGAAATTATAAAAAATGGCAGAGCCATTCTCGAATTTTCAGCAAAGCATTTTATGTACCTACCTATTAAGATGCTAATTTTTATTTTTATTTTCAATATGTATTTTAGGAGATTTAACACTAAACTGACTAAAAAATTATAACATCAAGCTGAAATTTACAATTTAATTTTTAAAAATCAAATGCAACTACTTTTCAAACATTTACAAAATAACATTTAAATATAATCAATCTCACAATGAACTAACTAAACACAATTAAAATAACAATGCCCCGATGACTGACCAGTCACCTACTATAGACCCCCAAGGTATGTAAAAAATATGTTATTAGTAAGTAAAGAAGAAGGCTCCCGATGGTAAGCGACAACAATTACCTCTAGACACCGTAGTTGTAACTGGTGCGTCCCTATCCTATTTCAGTGTTTGGACCGTTTGCGCAAGTTTAGCTGCTCTTCAGCATTACCAAAATTCTTCATTACCAAAATGATAGTAAAATAACCAATAAATTGTCACCGTTGTTATTCCTAATGACTTATAGAGCTTCTGAACAAAAAACTATATTTTATTCTATTACATGTCATTTACAGAGGACACAAAGGAACTACATGATGGAGTGTGACGATTAGGCGACTGAATTTGTCTTTGTTGTGTTATATGGTAGCCACCTTGAGACAAATAATCTGATTTTCTTTATTAGTCATCTCGCCTGGTATACTCAAGCCAATTACGTTAATTAATGATATTATTTAAGATAAAAATAAATAGCTGTTTTTACTATTCGTCCAGTTTTGACAACATCATGTTGGTATTACGGCAAGATATAAGCGTTTTGCGACTTCATCTATGCGTATTTTAATTGAATTGTAATAAAAAGGAGCAGTGGTCCTAAAAACGAGCTCTTGTCAAACAAATTTTGGTCTAAAGGTTACGAGTTATGGCGGAAAAAAGTTTGAATCTTGTTCAGATTTTTTATGATACTATGGTAATAAATACCTCAGTGTCTCAAGACAAAAGTCTTTAACCAGTGGGTGTTACCAGTGATGACCTACGGCACCGAGACGTGGTCTCTTACTGTGGGCCTGATAAACAAGCTCAAGGTTGCATAGCGAGCTATGGAGCGGGCTATGCTCGGGGTTTCCCTGCGAGATCGATTTAGAAATTAGGAGATCCGCAGGCGAACGAAAGTCACCGACATAGCCAGCCGGGTTAGCAAGGTGAAGTGCCAGTGGGCGGGGCATATAGCGCGGAAAACTGATGGCTGTTGGGGCAGAAAAATTCTCGAGTGGAGACCACGTACCGGCAAGCGAAGCATAGGACGGCCTCCCACGAGATGGACAGACGATCTTATGAGGGTCGCTGGATTATGAGGGATCAGTGGGCGTCCTATGGCTGAAATGATGATGATGATGCCGTATTGCATCTATTTTACTCGACAGACAAAAATAGTTTTCTATAAATCAAAATATAATAAAAAAAAACCTACTTATATTATAAATGTTAATGTAACATTATTGTTACATTTTTACACGAAAACTAACTACTTCAGAGAATATGGTTGGTTGGTTGGTCGGGGCGCGTTTGCAGAATAGGCCATCTGCCTTCCTGCCAGGCAGCTCGTCACCGTCACTAACACTGTGACATCTGACTAGGTGGTAGAGTTTTGCAGCGACTCACCCGGATTGGAACCACTGCCTTACCTATTCCTGTCGCCATAACGTCCAATGTTTGCCGTTGACGTTTTCCGGTTCAGAGGGTAAGGTAGCCGGTAAACTTACTTTTCTCAAGGCCGAACATTCCAGCCTCACGTTGACAAGGCACCATTACCACCTTTGGTGTCTCAAAGCGGCGTGAATTTCTTACCATCAAGAAACCCGACTGCTTGTTTGCCTTCCAATATCATAAAAAATAGTGAAACTTTGAACACATATTTTTGCAGGTGTTAAAAGTAACAATGTTTTTTTACGACTGAAATGCGAACAAATCCGAGGGTAAATATATCTTCTATAAAGAATGCTCCGTATCGAACATGAGTGAATTTGTACTCTGCCGACTAGAACAACTGACTAATATAAGAATTATAGCTCAGATCAAGAATATGAAGCGTTTTAAAAATCTATCCTCATTTCTTTTTCTATATACAGACACATCTTCACGCCAAGTCCATCACATGGTTGGAAGAGAGTGTCGTGTGCCAAATCTCTCGATGCCTTTCTAGAGTAAACATTATGAAGATATAGGTTAATATCAATTTCTGCCTAATGAAAAATCGAATTCATAAAAGTATTTTGTGATATGAGAACAAAATATAACTTGTGATATGAGAGCTGATGTTTACCATGCTACAAATGTTACATTTTCATTTAACTCCTGGTGTTGCGGATGTCTGTGGGCGGCGGTGATCACTTTCTATTAGGTGACCCACTTCCTCGTTTACCTCCTCTTGTGTAAAAAAAATAAAACGCACTGAAACATAATATTGAAACGACATGAACGAACGATTGTAGCCATCTCTCTTAAATAAAGTACTTACTATAAATATAGTTTGTGCATAATATTAAAAAGGTATCTTTACGTCCATATCCCCGAAGAGGTAGTTAGAGATACAGCAAGGGCTCTCACGTCTAGCCGAAGACGCTAAGTCCCGCAATATGACAGGTGACAAGCGTATCCGAGACCTCATGAAATTCAAGTCCAATACCGTACCACTAGACCGCAGAGGCTACATAATAACAAAATAATCAGCCCTTTTTTTCGCGGCTGAAATGTAAAATATACATCACAAATTATTTTCCAGGTAAAAGTCTAATCAAACACTCTGACGAATTTACATCATTAAAAGATACAAAAGGATATGGAGATACAAAATACATTTTTACAACGAAAAATTACTGGCCAGCAAAAATTAAGGGCGGTGTAAAAAATCATGACAGCGAGATAAAAAAGAAGGTTTTATAACACCCATAATGAACCGTCTACAATCAACTTTTGAAGAGCTTGTAAAATAGTAGAGAATAATAAAAGTACGCCGGGTTTTTTTCTTTACTTACACATAAAGAAAAGTTTTCTATTTTACAAATATATGCAAACTAGCTGCTTACCCGCGACCTAATTAGTGTATAAAATTTACTCTGAATAACTAGAATCGAATAGTTACTTCAGACAGCAGCTTTGGCTAACTTTTACATCATTTTCGCCTTTGTGTTCTAGTGGTCCGACGTCGGACTTCATTTTTGGGTCGGGCAACAAAAAAATTAAAAAATGTGTAGTTTCAATATTCTCATAAAGATAACGTTACCCGGGGTTGAATATGTGTACCTGGGTATAGGCTTGCCACACATCACATTGCGAACTCAGAGTCTTTGGCTAGTTGTGGGTGTCTTGGTTGTGCCTCTGAATAACAATTTTTAATACTTTTTACTTCCTTAAACTTTTTTTTTATTATTTTCAGTATAATGTATTATTTGTATATTATCCATGTTTCGCGTTCATTCTTCCTTGTACACTCAAAATCACCTTCTGTACTCACCTCTACTGCGACTCTATCCTGTATGATAACTCTTGCATATCTATTTAATGCGAATTGGTAATTGGTAACAGATATGTCAATTTAGGTAGATACTCTTGAACAGAATACTAGCTAATTATTAACAGTTCGTTCCAAAAAAATCTATTCCAATTTTTATAACTAAACGTTAATATTGTGTAAATGAGTAACTAAAATAGCATATCCGATTCCAATTTCTAGTTTGCATAAAATCGAGATTTAATAGTAGGTAACCATACTGGAGATGAGTGGGACAGCTTCCATTCTTTCGTTTTATAGCAACATTGTTATTTGTAAGTCATAGTTTAAGCATATGACCAAAACCAATCCTAAATAAATGACAAATTATATTTAAAAATTCATGTAAGACACCAGTGCCTAAGACCGCCTTGTCGATCGAGTGGCTAGGGTACACGCCTAGCTACGTCGATCGACCGCGCTCGGGTTCGATTCGCGACGAGGGCAGGCATTTGTGTGATGAATATTTAGATGTCTGCGTTTCTGGGTCTGGGTGTTTATTAAATTTATTCTGGTATATATTTAAGTATTTCTATGTATTAGAATCGTTGACTAACACCCATAACACAAGCATGCAATTTGCTTACTTTGGGGTTAGATTCAATTTGTGTAACTTGTCCAAGGATATTTATTATTCATTTATTTATTGAAAACCAAATCTTCCGAGTAGATAGGTATTTTGACTCCATTATAGGAAAAACCCACAAATTTCTCCAATACTTTTACGATAAAAGTCCGCATTGACATATGACAAATAGATATCTATTTCTTTATCTTAACAGTTATCGATAAGATCAAAATTACAATGATATAACAATTAAATATTTTACATTTGTATGTCGATGGTACTTAAATATTAACCTATATTTCTCTCTCGACATAATTATTTAAAATGTTACCAAAATAAAGTTTTGTTTGATGCGAAAACACAGTTATAATAATTTCATATATTTTGTTTTGCCAACATTTATGTGTGATTTCGGCATCTGAAAAAAAATTCGTCTCACATAAAAATCATGTGTCAAAATCGTGTTTATCTACAATAAGTAGATAAATACTTAATATGCATGTGCGGTAATAAAAGATTACACGTTTTTAGATAAGTGCATTATTATGTGATTAGTGAATTAAAAAAATAACACAAATAGTTTCCAGACAGATCTTTTTTGTCTTGACATACAGTATTATATTATTAACTCAATGTGAATGAACAATAATAACAAATTAAACAAACATAAATTAAGAATTTTATGTGTGATTCGTGCATCTAAAAGATACTGGACAATTGTTAAGAGCAATCGTAAATAGAATGTGAATTTTGAAAAATCAAATATATTTTTTTAATAAATCAAATGTTTTGAATTGAAAATGTATTGCTTTGATATGGATTATCCTGTAAAATGTGAAGGTGATCTTTAGTAAGTATACATTATTAAGCTTATACCATTTGAGAAACTAATTTATGAATGTAATTTGTGTGTAATTTGTACAAGTTTTTGTTTTATTATCCTTTCTGTTACTCAAAAACGTCAATGATGAGAAACCCGCACTTTATCCCAAATGTTAAGGTCACAGAAATACATAATATTATACATCTACACCGAATAGACAAAGTATATAATTATGTCAATGTAGACAAAAACATACTACGCGATATTTACCAAAAAAATTGGTAAATGTCGCGAATTTCAAGTCGTTAAAATATTTTATGTATGTTAAGTTTTAATAACTAATGGCAGTAAAACTGGAATAACCGACTCAAACTATTTCATCAGACGAAAAAATAATTATCAAGTCACGAAAGAGTACCGTTTCGGGATTTAATCATTCTTTTTTCGAAAGAAAGCAAATAGTTCCGAAATGGTTGTTCATAAATTTTATCAAAACCCTACTAGTTTTAGAGTTACATTTAATAAAACATATTTTTTTTACTAATCCCTAATCTTCTCAACAATCGTTAATGATGAGGTCCTCAAGTTAGGTGAAAAATTTATGCATTATTAAGTATACCCCAAAAAACCACAAGTTGGTTTCCGTGTTGGTCCGAGCTCCTTTGCAGAATAAACCACCAGTCTTCCAGGCAGATCGTAAAAGGCGAGCATAGGCTTACCCTCACTAACACCGTGACATCTGACAAGGTAAAGTTTCGCAGCGACTCGCCCGGATTGGTACCACTGCTTAATCTATTCCTGCCATAACGTCAGTTCTTGCCATTGACGTGTAACGGTTCGGAGAGTAAGGTAGACGGTAAACTTACCTTTACTCGAGGCCTAATAACCCAGCCTCAGATTAGCAACGCACTATTACCACCTTTGGTGTCTCTAGGCGGCGTGAATTTCTTACCATTAATAAATCCATTTGCTTATTTGCCTTCCCATTTCATAAAAAAAGATCCGATCATGACCAGTACATATGGAACCTAGTAGTTGGACATATTATAAACAAACAAAACAAACATCCCTGGACTAGTCACACAAATTGAATCTAACCCCAAAGTAAGCAAATTATATGCTTGTGTTATGGGTGTTAGTCAACGATACTATTACATAGAAATACTTAAATAGATACCAGAATACATTTAATATCCTAGTGTACCATCTCGGAATCATAACTTGTATTTTATAAAAGAACCATCAAAAGCGGTTAGCTATTCCCTAAGTAATCGCGTAACAGATATACAAAAAAAAACGTACAGTTTAATTAGAGATTTCTTTTTTATGCAGTATTGAAGAAAACTGTTTGGCTTTAAAAAATAGAGGTTTACTAAAAAAACTTTCTTTTTTTTTTAAAAGAGTAACCTTGGTTTCTCGGGGTGACTAAATCCATCCACATTCTCATTGTATATCTGCTTTGTCAATCTTTCATCTGTCATTATTCCCAGCAGAGCATGACCTTTCTCATTTTAACATCAACACTTTTTTCAATCCTATTATTTCTCGAACCTCACTGTATATACCTACGCTATGAATGTTCTCGCACCTATGTCAGCCAAACATATTGTATTTTATAAATTACTATTTAATTAAATAATACTTAGAGCGTAATTAAATAACGTTACAACTATATAATGTTAATCATAGATTACTAAAGATATATTCTAATAAAAGCCATTTACAAAAGACATGAGTTGTGGGAACATCACTATTACATGCAAAACAAAGACCCAAGTTCCATTCAACTGTCGTGATTATTTCAAAAACCATTGTTCCATTTTCATCCGGTTCCAATAGTTCAGGCCATTCAAGTAAAAGGCTTAAATGTAATTTATGAAAGTTTTGTGTTAATTGACTTAATATCGTGATAATTTTCCAATTATCCAAGTAATAATACGATTGTTAGCATTAAAATATCTATATTCCAATTCTATTTAAGGGTTAATTTTAGTTGGAGTTAACCTTAGCTGTAAATACAAAATCTTAATTTCTATGTAATTATCGTTATTTTTGGACAACATCCCTAAATAAACTTTAATAGATTAAACACAAATGAAATTAGTTTTTCCTAACGTAATGAAAATCTCATAAGAATGGTGTTCTATCTTGATTTTGTCTCCTTTGAAATAATACAAATGTTTTCCTCCCAAGCAAATCGTACTTACTCCTGCCGCAATATCGTTAATGCTCGCTCCTATCGTGTTTCATTGTTAAAGGATATCATGCCAGCTAATCTTAGGCATTTCAACTTTAGATTGCAATATTGTTAGCAATGTCACGTTACCTCATTTTTTATTACTTTTTGCCCTTCCCATCTTGAAAACAGCTAAATTTACTTAATTTATTTAGTTAATCACATTATATAATCCTACTAATATTATAAATGCAAATGTAAGTTTGCTTGTTACACTTTCAAGCAAAAACTATTAAACCAATCATCATGAAACTTTGTACACATATTCTTAGAGGTATTAAAAGTAACATATTATATGTTATAGTAACATAGAAAAAGCAAGTATAACATACATTATAAGACAAATACTCAAATTAAGCCTACTTTAAATCAACTACGAAAACAAAACTTGGAAATTTAAAACTAATTTGTTAACTGCAACTGCGCTTTATACCTTATTACTTTCAGAAATAAGTCATAAACTATTAATACAAAAGCAAAGAAACATTTATTATGTGTTGTGTATTAAACATGTATCGTATCATACTGAATAAAATGTTTAGAACAATAATGTATAACAAGAGTGAGATATAGGGCTGTCACATTGTAAATTGTTTTTTTATTATTTTTAATTACCTACTGCATAATTTTGAAAGTGCTATCAATTTCAAATCAATGTTATAAATTTGGCTAGTGATTTAAATGTTACCCTGTAGACGTCGTAGATCGCTTGTTTAGCCTATTGTGGAAATCTACTATTTCCACAATCTCTACAACTCTACTCTCCGCTATCCTTTTTTTCGGATCGGAACATGACACTGCCGTTAGGGTGGTAGGAGTGGGTAAGACGGTGGATTCCTAATTAGTTTTTTTAATTTAGTAATTAGGTCATGTTGCGTTTTGTTAAAAAGATCGTACGTTTGTCGCAGTGTCGTTAAAATGTTGTTCGGAATCGATCGATATCGTTTCTTTTTACGTAGTAAAACGTACGACAAACGTTTAAAATCAAAAGGATGAATTGTTTATACTATGTTGGTCTGGGTTACTTTGCAGAATAGACCACCGTCCTTCTTGCAAAAGGCGAGCACAGGCTTACCGTCACTAATACCGTGACCACTGACTAGTTGGTAGAGTTTCGCAGCGACTCCCTCTGATTGGTACCACCGCCTTACTTTTTGTAGCCGCCTTAACGTCAGCGCTTGCTGTTGACGTGTGTCGGTTCGGAGGATAAGGTAGCCGGTAAACTTGTGCTCTAGGCCTAATACCCCAGCCTCATCAGGAAACGCGTCTGCTTGTTTGCCTTCCAATATCGTAAAGAAAAAGTGGAAACTGTATATTTATTAGAAAATGTATAATATAATTACTCAAAGTAACGTTTAATACTTAATTGCAAAATACGGGTGGCAACCCTTGTGGTAGATGTCATGAAAGGTGATGCGTTTCCTTCATCTCATGAATATATTACCCGCTCGTAAGTATTACGTATTGATGTCTTCTAGCCGAAGATTATATATTTCGCTGACAGCTTAAGAACAAAAGTTCTTTTATCTAAAAATAACGGCCCACAAATCACTATCATATTGTTTGCAAAGTTCATATTTTTATTTCGATACCTCAACCGAAATCTGTACGTTTAACACAATACGAAATTTGTTCGATTATTTTCTATTACACCAAAACGTTGTAATTTTTTAACTCCGACGGAAAAAGAGGGATGTCGGAATATATTATATTCGTCAATACTTGATATATTCATTTGGCCAAGTTTGTCTCTTACCATCAGGAGACCTGTGCTTCTTTGCTGACATTTTACATAAAAAAAGAAAAAAATAATACATAACTATATTTAACACTAAAATGTACGAATACATACAACAAAAATATGAAACTTTATATAATACAGTAGAAGACACTGACAATCATAATGCATGTCACATGTATGAGGAAAAAATTTATGACTTTTTTATAGCCTCAGGGCATCTTTTATTCAACCGTTGACTGCCATAGGTCAGAACAGACCGTAATAACTACGTTATGACACCAATCTGGATTTTGAGAGCCCTTTAGGGTTAGGATCAACCATGAAATTAATAAAGAAATAATAAGCTTGTAGCGGAGGCTATATGAACATCTCTAAGTAGGTACTTATTAGCAGAATATTTATACCTATATCTATACACATATAAAAGAAAGTGGTGTTAGTTACACTATTTGTAACGGCTGAACCGGTTAAACTGAAAATTGGTGGGAGGATACTTTTTATCCTATTTATTAAATGACGAAACTGGGAAAAACAAAATTTTATTTTTTTCCAAATAAACTGAACGGGCGGAACGAAGTTCACCGGAAGAGCTAGTTTTATATAAATTAGACGTCGTCAGCGTAGTCTAGTTACGATTTTCATACAAACCTTTACTCGCTATTAAAGTCCTTTGGGATGGATTTTTGGAAAAAAATATAAAATTTGACTATATACATAAAATTTTACTAAAATCTAGCTAGCGGTTTAGCTATGAAAGCATAACATTCAGACAAATAGACAGGCCGATTTGGACTTTTATAATTATTTATAACAGTTATTTGCGCGCAATTTTGTCAGTTTAGAATAGTTACGATTTTAATACAAACTTTCATCGGCTATTATAGTCCTTTGGGGATTGATGTTAAAAAAATAGCCTACGTCTGAACTCGGATCTTTAGCTTGAAGCATATCAAATTTTATAACAATCAACTGAGTAGTTTAGCCGTGAAATAGCAACAAACAGATAGACTTTTGCTTTTATAATATTAAGTATTTTAATATTTGAGAATCATCAGGAAAGCCGACTGCTCGTTCGCCATCTTATTGTATAATAACAAAACCACATGGGCGTCTGTTACTCTGAGATATTCGTGTTACTTTGACCAGATAAAACGTATGCTAATTAAAAATTTAAAACATAGGGGTAAAATAGAATCAGAAAGAGACGACTTAAGTGTATACTCTGTAATCAGCTATTCGTGTCCTTAAAACTGCATAGTGGATAAAAGTCTCATGTCACTCTTTTAGCCCGGTGAAGTTGTAAAAATCTTACGATTTTACATTTACATTTTAGCCATTTCAAAAAAAAAGTCACTCTCACACTCCTCCAAAATGACTCGACAGATTTTTATTGTATCTACATATATAATAGTAATAGTATCTTCACGCCTATGCCCCCGAAGAGTTGGCAGGTGCGCAACCAAGGCACGACTAGCTGAAGACACTAAGTGATATAATGTGATAGGTGGCAAGCCTATCCCCATCCGAGCAAATATCCAATCTCGAGCAACATTTTTTGTTTAGGAAATTGGAAAAAAAAAACATGTATTTGGCGATGGCGATTGTGCATATATAAAAAAAAAACATTTTTCGTATCTAGTCTAGACAACAACATCATTAAAACAGTCTGGTTAGTTACACCAAGTTACTCAAGGACGGCTCTAGTAATTTTAATGATGTTTGATTCGTTGAATTTGTTTTCGCCCTGAATAGCAATATGACTACTAAAATATTGTAAAAATGTAATAAAAGATAAAATAATTTAAATTAAATGAAATTGGTCGTACAACGTTTGGTAGAACAACTGGTACTTTATATAAAAATAGCTTATAACTAATAATTTAATGGCTTACCATGATATAATGTTCGTAATACCGGCGCTATTACTATCGGTCGTCAAAGGTCAAAGCCTAAATTTGCTAAATAACGACACGCTATGAACTTTAACATGGTTTATAACAATATAGAAGAAAAAACGACTTAAAGAAAGATTAATATGACCTAACGACCCGTAAAACTTTTTCAAGTCTTCAAATAGACTAGTTTTATTGTTATACAGTTTTTTGATTTTTTTTTAATTTTGCTTATCTAATATTATCTATCCTCATTTAGTTTGTTTTTCTTTACCTTTTCCACAATTATTTTAACACTTTCTATCGATTTTTTTATGCGTGAGGTGTTTACCTTTAATTGCTTGATACAATGCAAACGTTGGTAACAGACAACAGGCCCATGCCAAAAATAGATGGGTCATATGAACAGATTCTATACTTCTTATCGTCGGGCCTTGGTGGAATTACATTATAGATG
>NJDD01002735.1:66938-83455 GCA_002245505.1 Calephelis nemesis
CACACACACACACACACACACACACACACACACACACACGTACACTATTTACAACAACTGCAAAACCATCACAATATTATGTCCCTGCAAGATGGTGTAGTTGTGGTACGTATGGACCAGGCCTTAAATTAATGTTAGATACGTAAAAAGACTTTTTCATTAATTATATTTAACAAACATAAATTCAAACATGTGTTTTCCTTTAATCTTATAACATCTTAAGCAATTGTGTAATATAGAAATTTCTCCTTAAATCTTAAGTGCGTAACATAATGTAACTTACTTTATTACATTAATCAATGTTCTATATAACTTTAACTCATATTGATTCGGGACGTGAAATTTTATAAATAAACCTAGTACTTTTCCATGTTACACTTTGTCACTTTTTACGGTAACGGTTATCACAGGCGACCGCCTCGTTGGTCGAGTAGCTAGCGTATACGCCTAACTACATTGACTTACTGCGAGGTTCGGGTTCGATTCCCGACGGGGGCAGACATTTGTGTGATGAACATTTAGATGTCTTCATTTCCGGGTCTGGGTGCTTATTAAGTTTATTCTGGTATATATTTAAGTATTTCTATGTATTAGTATCGTTGACTGACACCCATAACACAAGCATACAATTTGCTTACTTTGGGGTTAGATTCAATTTGTGTGAGCTGTCCAAAGATATTTGTTATTTATTTACTTTAGATGCCCTTGCATCAGTAAGTTTTGAGGATTCTTCCTTTGAGATAATTTTATTGTAGCACCCTTTGGACCTGGTTCTTTGGTCATTTCCTCAAACCTGTGTTTAGTTCAAGTGTTTATTATTGACTCGTTTGCAGATAGAATCGACTACTTACATACTCGGTAGGTTTGAGAATGGGTTGTCATCTATGTTTCTAAGTAATAGAGGTACCCCGCCCCAAAATTTTTTTTAATGATATTGAATTAAAAATTACATACAACAATAAATTAGTGTAAAACTGTCAAGAAACAAATGTTAAATAAGCAAATGTTCCTCGTACAAACTGAACTAATAAAACAAAGTTCAACAGAACAGCTAGTAACTTAATGGAATCATTATCTAATTTGTGATAACGGTATGATTTAATTTTTTTTAAGACAGAAAATATTTTGCCCTTGGCTGTATTTGAACCTGTAATATTTTCATATATTTCATGAAGTGGTAAGCTAAAAGTATTAGTTTTCATTGGTTATATTATCAGTTCATATGTTCATATTTTCACCAATTATAAAATATAAGAATAAGAGTTCAGTTTCTAGAAGGTCGTTAACATTCCATTTATAGTAAATTTATATTCATATTTTTGAAATCACGTTTCTATGTTCCATATTTCTGCTGGTGTACTGTGCAAAGGGAAATTGACTATCAGTGTACCGTGAACGTGATTCGCACAATAAAGAACGCCCGAAGACAGCTTATGAGATATGTTCTACTTACTTAGTAAGCTTCGACGGTTTTTATTGTTGCATTCCAAACTTAGGGAGCTTTGCGATCTTATTGTTGCGTCCTAAAACTCAAATGTTAATGAAATTTTTATCAGCACGGTTCATTTGAAATCACTTTTGAAAGTAAAGCTTTGAATTTTGGCGCCATCGAGAGAAAAAAGTTCCAAGTTTTTCTAAATTATTGAATTTCATGTTTATGTTGAGTGAAATTAGTCAATTTTGGTGGATTTTTGTATTATTTTATTCAGTGAAAGTACGCAAATGTAATAATCATGAAGAAATTAGCGTATCGTGTATTTCCTCGTTGCCTCCAAATCTCGTTATATGAGCTGGAGTAATGAGGCCACCGCTTTATGCAAAACCTTGAAATGGCTTATTGACGACTTATGACTAATTATAATTGAATGCCGATTTTGGTAAATTTGATGCAAATTTCTACAAAACTAATGGCAAAATGCTAACTCTAATGCCAAAACCTAAAGAAAGAAGAAGAATGTTGAGTTTTTTTCATGATATAAAACGGCGAATACTTTGGCTTTACTAATTGTAGAGATAGCCGTGTTGTAAAGACACCATAAACGTCATTTAACTTAAGTAAATTTATTAATTGAAAATTTAATTGTAGAGTATATTATAATTTAAATAAATGCGACACTCATAATTCAACAAAAAAAAATGTTTGAAATAAAGTAAAATATCCTTTACTATCATAAATGTAACAAATAACTTAGATGATATTTTGCTAAAACTTTATTATATACTAGCTGACCCGGCAGACGTTGTTCTGCTATGAAAAAATTGGGTTGAGTCACCCTTATCACTAAGGGGTATGAAAAAGATTCACCCTCATCACTTAGGGTTATAAAAAATAGATGTTGGCCGATTCTCAGACCTACTCAATATGCTCACAAAATTTCATCAAAATCGGTCTAGCCGTTTCGGAGGAGTATGGCAACGAAAACTGTGACACGAGAATTTTATATATTAGAATTACCTACAAAACGTTTTATCTTTATTCATAGACCACATTATCGTCTGCCTTGATTTAGCCATTCCTTGCATTTTCTTCTCTACAACGAAGCTGAAGTTAGTTTAACTTTATTCCCATACATACATCATGTTATCCAATGGTATAGGTAGACAGCACCGTACTTATTATAACTATCATATCTTCTTATTGTAACAACATAACTAATAGAAATAGGAGAAAATTATCATATCGACTACTTTTTTTACAATCTGTGATAAGACAATCGGTCGATAACGAACACATTGTGCTGATTCTTTTTTTTAAATCACTACCTGGTTACCAAATTTGAGTCCGGTTTTTGTATTTACTTAGTTTTAATTATCTTAGTAACTAGTAACTTTTTTTATACACTTTTTAGTAACTAATTTTGTAGTTTTACCTTTCTTACCAATCGGTAACCTTATGCTTATTATGGTTAGGGTTTCTATGTATTTATTTGCCAATTGTGTGCCATAAAATGGAGTGGCTCGATCTTGACCTCTCTCGTCGATAACGTGAAACTGTTCACCCAATATAATATTACAACGCAAATTCCGGCTTCTTAAGTGGCTCATAAGGCGCAACAAGTTAACTTAGTTGGCAAGAAATATTTAATACAATATTAACATGGTATATTAAAGCTAGTTGAGAACTTAGTAGAACTCTTAAAAACAATGTCTAAGTCTGTCGCTAGATGATAAGTGGGAGCATTCATATATGAAACCACTGGTTTTAGAGGTGAACCTTCTTTATGTATCTTGTAATAGCCATGGAGACGAGGTATTTGTGGGTTCATTATCTTAAGCTTGGAAACATACCCATAACTGTTTATGTTAATTTTTCCTGTTGGATATTTTTTCTTCTATAATAATATATTTTTAATATAATTTAACTTTTAAGAAAGAGTTAGCAAAACTGTCCTTCCGTTTAGGCGTGAATACGCGAAATGAGGATTCCTTATTATTGTAATATATAAAGATAAGATTGATAAAAGCATTTCAAACGTATACGACATACGTCATTGATTGTAATATTTAAACACCAGCGAATTAAAAGGTAAGAAGAAATAAACTCTTAAAACTGAGAGTTTCTTCACTAACTGTATATAATTATTATTATATTCTGACTGTACAGTACAGTGAATTATTATTTTAAATCAAATTATTTTAAAATCATGTTACACCCGTCCTAACTGTCATAACTCACGTTACGTGGTTAGTGGTCCATATAATTTTAATAAAAAAGTAATGTTTTTTTCTTTTTTTTATTACTTTTTTTATATGATATTGGAAGGCAAAGAAGCAGATGGATTTCCTGATAGTAAGAAATTCACGCCGCCTAGAGACACCAAAGGTGGTAATGGTGCGTTGCCAACCTGGGGCCGGGATGTTATGCCTCGAGCAAAAGTAAGTTTACCGGCTACCTTACCCTCCGAACCGGAACACGTCATGACGTTATGGCGGCAGGAATAGGTAAGGCGGTGGGATCCAATTAACCTTGAAAGATTCCTCCACCCTGACAAACATAAATACTTTGCAAAAAAAAATAAAAGCTTTAAATAAAAACTTTGCGTTTCTAATAAATAAAAAATCGCAATTTAAATATTCTTATTAGGATTAAAGATTAGTTAATAACTCATGTAACTATATCATATCACTACATGCCAGTATCTGAACATGTTTTGATTCAATTTCGTACATCAACTGGTGGAGAATATCACAAGAAGGGTCTACAACGAATTATTGTAAAAAAGTTGATAGAAGAACTTCTTTACTTCAGTTTTGTGTTTTGCAATGTTGCTTTGTTTCCTAGGATCCCTTAATTTTCATATTTTTTTTAAACAAAGGACTATTGGTTCTACTTACCACATTGGGGTAAACAAAAAAGGTAGACAAAAATTTTCATTCTCACATTCGAAAATCAGAACACAATAGTTAACAGTATCCTTTTTGTTATCGATTTACGAGTAGATGTAACTAAAAATATGTTAAATGAATACACAGATAACCAAAAAGGGGACGTATTATTTATTTATTGTTTAAAAAGGAAAATATAGAACTACAAAAAAATATAGGGGTTTTTCTAAACGTACAAATAAAAACTGACATTAATAACAACATAAAATATGATAACATAAAATTGTCTAATTGTAATAGTTAAAAAAAATAAAATTATAGATCTTAAAAACTAAAAAAAAACTTTTATATAGATTTGTTTTTGCCGTAATCTTTTAAAATATATTTTTTTTAATATTTTTTTATGGTTATGTCGCCAATTAAATCTTAGTTTTCAATAATTAATTAAGTCGTATAACTAAAAGCCTAATCGTTCGTTCGCCTGCGCACGATTTTTGTTTTATAAAGTTCAAGTACCTCATTGAATGACAAAACAATAACAAAAATTAACTATGCAAAATTTGAAATAAAAGCAAGTTTAAAAAAACAATACATATTCGTCTTATATTTTTTTCTACCCCAGCGCTTTCCCTTTTTGGCCACTCTCAGGAAACTTTATTACTTAGATAATTTTATTATTTGACCTTAAATGACATGTCATGAATTACATATCATACAAATCCTTGCATGTTTAACTATGGATAGGGGATTTGCCATACATTATCTAATTGAAGCATATTGAGTATACTATCTGGCATAAACCATTTAATACATTAAATGCTCTCACGTTATTGCAGAATTGTGAATATCAATTAGTGTGTTCTATCTGGTTCTTACACGCGCAGCCGTATACTAAAAACTAAAACTAGTGTACGGTAGATAGGACTAAAAATTAATCTACCTTTAAATTCATGTATAATAAATTATGAAACTTAAGTTCGTAAATAAATAAAATGTTTATTGAAAATGTTAATAAGTGCTGCGATATAATGTACATTTTTATAGAAATATGTAACATCATAAAATTTAACTAAATATTTGCACACCTCAATGTGGTAGAATATGTTGTACTTATTCTTAAATATCTTTATAACAACTTTTAACACACATATTCTGCAAATAAATAATTTTCATTTCATTTCATTTCATTTAAAAGCGCAATTTATACAAATATTATTGTAATGTAATGATTTCCACCGTTCTTGGCAAAAGGAGGGGTGAACGTCGTGGTCATCCAGAGGTGTGAAACCTGTTTTTATAATAACATGACAACTTTGATTTGAGATACAGAGCGAACCTTTAGTCCATATTTAGTTTTGATTAGTAATCTGACATTATTACAGCTTTACAATAATTATTCTTAGCTGACATATAAACTACCTCTCTTCCTAATTTCTATGTTTATAAGTCAAATAGTTATCTAAGTTACGTGATTAGCAAGTAAATATTTTCGCTTATGTAGGTACTACAGAAGAATATTTAAAGGACTTTAAATTCAAACCTTCAATGCATAATTATCTAATTAAAATTCACAAATGTATTTTATACTTCCATTTTTGTAAAGCGATTCTGTGAAACTTCATCATATCAATAGAGTCACAATCTCCACGTCTATATCCCCGAAGAGGTAGGCAGGGACACAACCAGGGCACCCATGATTAGACGAAGACATTATTTCCACAATGTAATAGGTGGCTAGCCTATTGCCAACCGGGCACATATCTAATACAGGGTAACGTTATTTTTGTTAGAAAATTAAAAACACACATTTGCCATTTTTTTCGCCCGGTCCGGTGACCGAACCCAGAACACAGTACAGTTTAGCGGTCCGGCGTCAAGTCCGACGCCGGACCGCTAAACTAAAGTGATGAACCGTTCGTTTTCTTTGTGTTTGAACTGACTATATATATACCTACTTGGATGTTAAATTGGAACACGGACTAATAAAAATGATTATAGAAGTTTTGAAACAGACAGACATAAAACAAAAATCTATAAGGATCAAAAGCATCCTAGTGTTAATTTTGTCATCATCATTTTATATCTTCAATAAATGCAAATAAACGAATCGTTTACGATTTTATATATGTAAAGATTTTGACGATTTCCTCAATAATTTTACAAAATTAACTATGATTGATCGCTAGTTTTAACCAAACAACTTTGTCTGACAATATTTTTAAACACAATTACCGGGATCTGTTGCCAGTATTTTTCTTAGAATCAGCAGTTTATTGGAAAACACATTTACTGAAAAAGCTCTAAATTTAATATATTGTGCGCATTATATTTGAATTTAATGTGTGTTAAAACATTATTTATTAATCTTACACTGTAACCCGTTTTTTAAACTTAAGTTGTATTGGTTTTGTGGAAATTATATTTTATTGGACCTCTAAAATGATGCATTATACAAAAACGTTACCAAAATCTCAATGAATAATAAAATATCCGTCAGAAAATACCTACTAGTACAATTTTAACACTCATCAAAGTCTCGCTGCGGAATTATTTTTTACTAGTGGTCGCCCGTTGGTCGAAATTCGACCATAACAAATTTTAGTATCTTGTTGATAAGAACGCCATCTTCATTTCTAGAGACCAACTACTTTGTTTCCAAACTTTTTAATGCGCCATCTGTGATCATTCGTTATCATGAATATATATGTTGTGTGTGTCAAAAATTTTTATGTATTAATTTAATGTACTTTATAAGCATTATTATTGAAAAACATTAGCGTTCTGCACTTCTGCTATATACAAACTAAAAGTGTGCCAAATTTTGTGCTCCTGCGTCCGCGCAATTTTCGTAAAAAGGGGTTCAAAGTTTTGGCATCACGTATTAATATATAGATTACTATCATAATTTCTACGGCTTAAACGGCACTACGGACACACAGGAACACGCTTTCTATATTCTGTGGTAATGATTTACAAATATAATTAAGTGTTAACACTATCAAAAAGTAACTTGGTGCACTTGAATCTAAGGTCCGTTTTTATCCGGGTTTTCCATCATTTATTTTATTCGACGATTTTTTAAATTTTATAATTTAGACCTAATATATAACGATTTCGCAAGTTTTATTACTAGTAACAATTATTTACGGGTTTTTTAAACAGTTATGAAATGAATTAATGTTTCCAAAAAGACTGCAAAAGTTACACAAATTAATTATAAATACCTGTCGTATGGGCATGAAACAGGATAGTGATTTAACTATATAATATATTATATATGGCCCTGTGGAAAAAAACGGTTATATAAGAATCTAAAATGTTCAAGAGAAGCAAAAGAGAGAAAATTAATTTTAAGCGAAGCTTGTTGTTGTTCATAATGTCTATTTTTGAAGTGAAATAAAAGCTCATTTTTGTCCTTTATTGTTATATTAGATACTATACCGTCTTTACTACAAGGGAACAACGGGCCAGTGCCCAGGGCCCCTATACTCAGAGGGCCCCGAAGGATCGATCATATTACTCACATTTATCCTCAATATGTTTTGGTTGGGTTCATTACGTTTTTCTCGTGGTCCTAATTCGGAAGCGTTCAATTTCGCAGCTTAAGAACGACTAAGTAATATTTCAATAATTATGAGCATAGTGACATTCTTTAAAAAAATGTGTTTGAGGATTTAAACAAAACTATTTTTGTAGTAATAAAAAAAACAACAGCATACTAGTATTATTAATGTCAAACTGTAATAAAAAAAACGAATGATTATCCAATAAAATCATCGTGAAAAATTTGTAAATTGAAAAAAATTGTAAAGTTTGATTTCTTTACATTCCAAAATGGCCCCAATTTTTTGTGTGCCCACGAGCCCCAGCATAATCTAATATACAAGTATACAATACTTATATAAAGGGTAAATAAAAGAGAAAATGTTTAATCCGATTATCAGCAATGTGATATTAGAAAAAGTAAATATAATATTATATTGTCTTTAGTAATACGCAAAAAGAATAATCATTATTTTGATTACTTCAAATATAGATGTTCATAGACGTAAGAGACCAATACAGCAATAATTTTATACTTAGTTTCCTAGCAAAAAGACGTAATAAGACGTAGTATCTTTTCCGCCAAAAAACTTGATGCTAAATTCGTAATAGATGGATATGTTTCATGAGTATATTACATGTTTGGGAAAAAGTGCTATACAGATTTAACGTTTTGGAACGTTACAAGGAAGTGGAAGGATTTGTAGGGTCATAGTAACAAAAATTTTTCTGAATTTTAGTTTCGATAAATAAAGTTGTTAGGTACGCAGCTTTTATATAATTAAACTTCAAAATAAAATCTGAAAAATCGAGATATAGATTGGCACTCGGAGAAAACAAAAATGAAATACTTATTATCAAAAAGGGCGTAACTTACTGATATCACTAACCACTTTTTTCTTTAGGGCTAGCGAGGTAGAGTAAGTTTAATACCTAGGTCCTTACAGTATTTTACTGTTGGAGACATTTTTTGCCGTAATTTTTTTTTAATTAAAAATATTTAAACTTGCTTCTATGTTAACCAATTGGGAAAAAATACAAGGATCGACTTCTGTTTATTTATATACCTATATTAATCAAATTCTCGGTTATTTGTAAAACGGTTTAGAAAATCCTTTTTATTTGAAAAATCGTATCGTAATTTTAGAGGATTCGAGGAAAATGCTAAATTTTTTCGTGTATTTATACGTCCGAACTTCATTTCTCGTTTAGTTTGTATGGGAAAAATTTAAATATTTCTCCTAGTTTCCTCGCAATAGATCGATATGAAAAGTACCCTATGTCCGTCTCCTGGTTCTAAGCTACAACAAGCTACTAGTCCCTATAAATTTTCAGCCAGTTCGGTTCAGCCATTCTTGAGTTTCAAATAGTGTAACTAACACGTTTTTCATTTATATATAGATATAATATAACAAGCAAAGTTTGTTTGCAGCTTTGCAGCGCTTAAATTATCATTGTTAGCAGACAAATAACAGCCGGCTCTTACTCTTCTTTGTGATACTATCTAACTAGACTTTGTGAATGTCTGTGTTAATTAGCATTTTGTTGTGGTGTTGCAATAAATGTTTATGCACAATAGAGTAGTATATTAGTTTTTTACTTGTTTCATGTGCATTCCGACATCAAACGACCAGCTAGCAAAAAAATTCACCTGTAAATTTGTATATAGAATGAGCAGGTAAGGTTTACTTAAAGCAGAGTCGGTAAGTTGTTTTTAAAAATCAAATTGTATCTTTTTTCTGTCTTTTCTGCTTCTGACTTTCATCTGTAATGCCAAATGGTAAATGTTGGTTTTGCTTAATATATTTAAGTGTGTATATCTTGATTTTGACCAAGTGGATAGAATTTGTCTAAGAATATGTAGGTAATAAAGCTTGAATTTTAAAAATAAAATGAAGTGAGCGCTAGTAGAAAGTATAGATCAGTACAGTCATCTTTAACCATTTTATTAGTGTTACTAGCTATTTAGTGATGAGAACGAAAGACTTTCTCGGAGGAAAAAGAAGTATATAGTAAGCCACTACTACATAACATTTTGGTAATCTGTTCAGTAGTTTTTAAGAGAAAAGTGAACAGACAGACTGACAAAAATGTAATAGCATCGCTTTCGGTTCTGCGTCTTGTATACAACAACCATTATTTAAAAAATCATGTACAGATTCAGTTTTGTTTCTGATTTATTATGTGTATAGATTAACGTTAAAATCTGAGAGGTAGTGGCTATTTCTTACCTTTTCACATAGAAACAAGGGAGATTTTGTTATTTTGTACATAAACATAATTAAGGAATAGTAAGTATCTTCACACCAATATCCCTGAAGAGGTAGTCAGAGGCACAAATAAGTCCCACAATGTAATAGGTGGCAAGCCTATCGCCAGCCTGGCACACATCTTATCCCGGGCAACGTAATTTTTTAAAAAGAAAATGCAAATTTTCTATTTTTTTGTTGTCCGACCCTGGATCAAACATCGTAACCTCAAGAAGTCAAGTCTGACGCCGGACCCCTAAACCACAGAGATGATTAGATGGAATACTAGAACAACATTATTTCCGCTACGAGAAAAAAAATAAACGGACTATACATGAAAAAATTAAGCATGAAACACTTCTCTCTATTCGCTTATTATTTGTGTGCATAAAAAAACACAATTTCAATTGCCATTGAATTTTTATTCCTAGTACACAGCCACCTGTCGCTTTTACTTCTACGTTCTATTTATAACCATATTCTAAATTGATCAAGCAGACAAAACACTTCAGATATGCTGAGTTCTCTAAATATTTGAATCCAGAATATTCCACCGCGTAAGATTTTATCATATAATCTATATTCGCTGATGAGTGTTTGTATTACTGTGAATTTAAAACGTGGGTTGAGTGCGTAATTATTAGTCTTTGTTATCCTTAAACATTTTAACAATGGAAAAACACTAGGGAGTGGCGATAATATCAAAACTTTTGTGATCAATTTTAAGGTTCTAACAATAATTCAGGGCACAAATATATATCTCTCTTTGCTTTTATCTAAATGAAGAAAAACACACATTCCTCAACGTTAGTCACATGTAAACTCGTATGCATAATTTCAGATTTTAAAAAGTGATATCAACCGGTCCGGCGTAGGACTTAACTTTTTAAAGTCCCGGGTCTCGATACCCGGGTCGGACGACAAAAATAGAAAACGTACCTTACCGTACGGACGAACGTACCCTGGTTGCGTTTATACCTACTTCTTCGGGAATATGGGCGTAAAGATACTTTCTTCCTTTGTTTTTGAAGTGAAAACTTCTTTAGCGGCGTTGCGCTTTTTTTTTTGGAATGGGTAAAAACTCCTAAACTCGTGTCAGATAGTCAGATCGTAAGACGGCGCAGGGCGCTTGCGCGAGATCTAAAATAAAACGTAGATTCATTGCTGTTTTTGTATTGCTTAGATATTTCCGAAGTATATATGATTCGCAATGGATAATACGCCGCAATATACGAGTATCTACCATTACTTTCTCACAAGACAATATGCTACTAGGTACGTATAATATCAACAGACATTGCTCTAATTGTTCCATCTTGAAAATCAGCTTTATTTTTACAGCAGACGAGCAATGTTCGTTATACAGATAATATGACGACGCTCCTAGCCGTCACGTAGTCTCACTTTAGCGGGTTTTGTCATAAATTTCATTGTACTTTCATACTGATAATTAAAACAGTTCGTGCAAAATTATTCCTAAACCATTCCAAAATATCATATTCAAGTTTGTACTTCTACCGGCACCACCGAAGTGCAACCCCTCTTTTTTTCTTTCTATTTATCTAAATGAAAAAATAACACACATTTACACACACCTCATCGTTAATCATGCGAAAAATTTGTATGCATAACTTCACTTCAGACTTTAAAAGTTCATGTCATCGTTTTAAGCTTTTAATACCTAAAGGGAAAAATATAAATCGCGCGATAATACAAGTAAACTTGTGCACAAAGTTCGACGTTAAAAATATTAATGTTACAATATCACATTTTAAAATTGTTCTTTTAATATCGAAATGGAAAAACGCAACCGAACGTTAATAAAAAGATTGTATGCATAGTTTGAGGTTTTTGAAATTCAAGATCCAGCAAAATTTACAGAGTAAATAGAGTTGAAGCTTTTGATATCTTGCTCTCAATATCTAAGTGGAATAATTCGAATCCAGTAAAGTGCATAATGCCGACTTTAATTTCAATTTAATGTAGTCTAAATAAATAATTAAACATAACTTAAAAAACCTAAAAACTTATACCCTTGAAATTTATATGGAACCACTGTGTATTTCAAAAATGTTTGGACTGTAACAATTATGTAGGGCTCTTAATTAAGAACCTCTACAATAAATAAACTAAGTACAATTTTGTTAACTAGACAAGCTAATTTAATGCATAAAAAATAGCCTCCATTTTTGTTGAATATTTTATTAATTTTGAAAAACTTGTTACAGAGAAATTTTTATATTTGCAGTTTTTATTTAAAAATTAAACTGTTGTCTAATTTACTTTTTATAAATTTCAAGAAAAATAAGAATATATTTATTTCACAGAGACTATACAAATGTTATTGTGACGCGTTATAAGTAGGTATATATGTAAGAAAATCAATTCAAGGTTTTTGTATGGTTAATGCTTTGTTTATTGGTGTAAGACTCGCTTTTGTTAATATTTAACAAATATTTTAATTAGTATGCGTATTCATCAGTTATAAACAACGTTACGGTACGTTACTCTATATGACTTATAAATAAACATAGACTAAGTACTCCAAGATTTATGTTGACATTATTGTCTCAATGACAATGGAAAACAAACTATAACGTTAACTTAAGCCTTGGAGTACTTTAGTTTAGATATTTATTAGACGACTAAAGAATTTTCAAACTACTGAACTGTGTTATACCTACGAGTAACATGTTCTATACTCTTTCATATTCATTGTGCTGGATGTCACTAGAATAAAAATATAAAATAACTGTAATACAGAGTATACAGAGTACAAAAAACTTTGAAAGTTGATGTTACCTTTAACCTTTATTATATTATCTATATTGTAATTTTTTTTAAACGCAAACGTAGTTTTATTGGCTAATATTAAAGTATCACTGGATCCGTACTTTCAGCTCTGCGTAGATGAGTCAACTCTCGTATCGGCTGTATTATGGATAAACTATTTATAATATTTCCGATTGTTTCACTTCGACGACCTCTCCCAAAGCGCCCCATTATTCATCGATCATACCTACGAGTATAAGTACGTAGACGTTTCTAACAGTAGATAAGCTTTTAACGTAATTGTGCTAGCCGACGTTCAAAACCGTTATTTTATCGGAAATACAATAATTTTTAATTTAATTTTACTCAATCTTTCTTCAAATATTCTTCAATTAAATGAAGGTACTTGTGACCTTTTTCGTCGCTGTCTCCAGGAAATACTAGCCCAATTTACATGAGAAAATAATGGATCGTTATAAACAGACAAACTTTCGCATACAGAATTTTAAGCTCCATATTGTAACGAAGTCCAATCTAACATGATTTCAAATTTATGAATTTGTATAGAACGCTGTTAAATTAAAAAAATGAAACTGTAAAAAAATAAGGACAATATGTAGGTAAAACTCGTACAAACCAAACTAGATACTAGAAATGAAATCCGATCACGCGTTAATAAATTGTAGCCCAATTTACATAAATAAATAAATATTCTTGGTCAATTTACACTAAGTAAGCAAATTATAAGCTTGTGTTATGGGTGTTAGTCAACGATACTAATACTTAAATAGATATGTAAATACTTAAATAGATACCAATAAATTTAATAAACACCCAGACCCGGAAATGTAGACATCTAAATGTTCATCACACGAATGCTTGCCCCCGTGGGTTATCGAACCCGAGCCTCGCGGTAATTCGGTGTTGTTAGGTACGCTAGCCACTCGACCAACATTTTAATTTTTACCTCACAGACAGACAAAACTTTTAAAAATATGCTTTGCCGTTTTTTCAGTCGCCTACACTTATTTTTTAATATCTTATCTCTGTAATTTTCAATGAATTCAACGACAAATTAATAGAAAATGTGTATTTTAAATTTTCCAATAAACATAACGTTACCCAGGATCGGATAAGTGCCCGGTTGTCGATAGACTTGCCACATATCACATTGTGTGACTTAGTATCTTCGGCTAGTTGTGGTTGCCATGGTTGTGTTTCTGCCTTCCTCGTCATCGATATGGGCGTGTGGATACTTTTTTTATGAATTGTATAGATTGGAAATCTTTGCCATTGCCATATTGGCAAAGCCTGTGTTTCTGAGTTTGGGTGTTCACAAATTTTAAACAATATCTAAATGCTTAAGTAGTTTTTGTAATAATATGTATAGATTTACACCCATAACACGGTCAGATAATTACTTATTTCACATCGAGGTTAGATGTTGTCTAATTAAGGCTTTGTAATTTGTAATTAAGGCTTTACATATAATAAATGTGTAAAAGGGTCAATTCTGTTTATTGTCAATTGTCAATTGAAAATATTGAAAAAATAAGTGTTACTCGGTCAATACCAAATCCAAATATGCGATTAAAATTTTTTTGTCTGTCTGTCTGTATGTTCAGGCATCATGTGAAAACTAATGGTTCGATTTCGGTGACACTTGGTATAATTATACCTTATTATCCTGGGCATAAAATGGGATACTTTTTTTTCTACGTATTTTTCCTCCTGGAAAAAAATAAATCCTAACTTTTCAGTTTTATCACGCGAAGACCGACATCCGTGCGGACGGAGTCACGGGCGGAAGCTAGTATTCAAATATAAAGACTCATCGTCACTAATATTTAAAACTAGATCTTTAAGAACAATAACTTTTATGATACTAATACTTCACAAAATTATTTAAAAAAGTATGGAAACCCAAACACCATTATAAAAATTTGACCCGATTAAAAAAATCGTAAACTTTTACAAAAAATCCATTCTTCACGCCTATATCCCCGGAGAGGTAGGCAGTAAGTCAAAAAGCCAATTCCAACATCGGACCGCTAGACCAACGTAGTATCGCCTGGTATGATGTAAAATATGTGTCTTATCCGTCTCTATAGGCAAAGTATTTTCTTAGCACAGGAAAATCAGTCTGCTTGTTTGTCCACGTGTGCAGTCTCTAAATATAAGATATCATAAACAATAAAATTTAACGAGAACGAAATAAAGAAATCGCATTATAGTTCCATGATTTATTTGTTGACAGATCTATCGTTTTGGGAGCGAAGTTGTTATTGGGGCTAGATATATCATAGCTGTGTGTTGAAGGTTGAACTACTTTAGGTGTAAATGATCTTTTGTAGCTTTTAAAAATAAGATATATTTGGTGGTAGTTTTGTTGCGCACTCACTAAACTAATTTTAAGTTATTGCTGTCTTCTTTCAACGAAAGCAACGTAAAGAGACAAAACACGTTTAGTGCTGGCAAATTAGACCGTACACGTCATTTCTACAGACGTTTAATCTATCACTCGGAAAACATTGATTAAAAACATAACAATTTGACATGTTTGGACAAGTCTGATATGTCTAAAACGTTCCATCTCTTTTGTTTTTGTTTCACTTGAAAAGGATAGCATCTAAAATAAGTTTGGTTTGTGAACAGCAGAATTGCACCAATTGTGAACGAAACATTACAACATGATTAGTTGATCTTAGATTAAACGCTTACTAATATTATAACAAGTGTGTATGTTTGTTTATTTATGTTCAGTATTCAACTTCAAACGATAATTAAAAATATTAAAAAAAATGTACTTATTTGTGTTTGTTTTTGTTGTGTCAGAGGGTCCCTTAAAAGAGTCTGACTTTGATACGGGGACATTGTATGTATACATTTAAACATTTAGGATATAACTCGTTTTTGGCACCATTTTTAAAAATATTTTTAATTGATTTTATTGAAAGGGTTGTTATAACTTACTAGTGGCCGCCTATTAGTCGAAATCCGAAAATAATAAATTTTAATATCTTGTTGATAAGAACGCCATCTTCATTTCTCAAGATCAAATATTTTGTTTCCAAACTTTTGAATGCGCTATCTGTGATCTTTTATCGTTATCATTAATACATTTGTTTGTGTGAGAAATGCATGGTAGTGTAGGTAATGTTTTATTTATTGACTTAATGTACCTACTTTATAAGCATTACTATTGAAAAATATTAACGTCCTGCAGTTCACCCACATAGAAACTATAGTTGTGCCAAATTTTATGCTCCTCCGTCCACGCAATTTTCTTAAAAAGGGGTCCAAAGTTTTGGCATCACATTTTTATATATAGATCAGGAATTATTAACGTACCAAAAGATTTTTCGCAAAATTAAATATCGTTCGGTCATTCTCGAATACCATTACTGAAATTAAAAATCAGACAGTCCAAAGTTCAAAGTTGAGGGTTGACCAAGCGGACACAGTTATATAATTGGAATCGGACATGTAGGTCGAGCTGATCTCATCCCTAATTAGGTCCCAACAGGATGACTTATTTATATAGAATGAATATTGAAGCACCAATTTATGTAATCAGCATAAAAGTAGAGTTTTACTGAACATGGCCCATAATACTTAGTCTGGCCA
>NJDD01002735.1:83627-95974 GCA_002245505.1 Calephelis nemesis
TGGCAAGACTAGGTATATTGATGTTGTGAAAGCCTATTATAAGTTTGCAGTGAGTATTTCATTCGATTAGGGATTTCTTGTTGGGGAAATTCAGTTGATATTAATAGTCAAAATATTGTTATTTAAATTTGGAACTCAGATTTTTTTCTTGGCGTTTTATTTAAAATTAAGTTTGATTTTTTTTGTTGTAAGCTTAAGACGCAGAACACTATATTTAAATTATTACCTTACACCCTTAACTTGGTGCTAAGGTACCTAAGAGGTATATCATATTTTTTGGCAGATTTGTGTATAATAAAAGTAATAATAAAAAGACAACAAAAACAGTAAGATATTTTATGCCTTTTATACCTTAAGATTTTTAGAAAAAATACAACGCTTGTAAGAAATAAAAAAAAATATTAACGATTTAAACCAAAACAAAAATCAATTTTTAAAGGTTAATAAATGTAAAAATATTCATTAATATATAACAGAATTAAATCCTCAATAAAAACACATTTCTGTTTAAAACGTGATATGTTTCACGGATGGCGATTTCCCAAAATAACAGGATTAGTATACACTGACACCGGAGCCTTTACCATGAGTTACATAGACTACGTTCGGTAATTTACGAATTGAAATCTATACTACAGACTAATTAGAATACAACGTAATCCCTAGAGCTTATGCTACAGATTATGTAATCGTACAGAGTTCTGGAATCTAGTTCTGTCAAATTACCAGTAGAGGCGCTGATCAAAATTATGACATTTGTGTCGTAATTTTGATCAGCGCCTCAGTTTGGCGCAACTTTCATCTAAAAAATTAAAAATAAGTTTGCTATTTTCATTCTCCTAAATCATATGACACTAGTTGCCTTATATCTGAATGCCTTTAGACTTACTTTCAAATTATACGGGTTATATCTTTTCACCATGTTATGTCAAGTGACATGTGTCACTTTAAGTAAACTTTATACAAATTCGGGTTTGCTATGTATCTATGGAAATCCCGCCTCTTATTACGTAATATTTATATACTCTTTGACACAATTTTACAGGGACGTTAACGAATTTTAGCGCCAAAACTCATGGTAAGGTTTCTGCCCGTTGATGAAAGGTTACATTATACAATCATAACCGAGAGAACCTTCAATTGGGTAAACAAATTAATGTGCCGCAAGGGCAACACAGACAGCCAGGCGCCCTCGTTGTCATCAAATGAATAAAGATGTGCCGTCACTACTTGTTTTACAATCACTGGGGTCTCTTGACTTGTCCTAAGTAAACAATCTTTGTTTGTATTTAGAATCCAGACTGAGATTGAGATTCGAAGTCTAATATCATTGTTGAAAAAGGTTTATTGTTTTTCTTAAACATCACACTATTTTAACATACAGATATAATAAGATGTGATTCATACGTGATGCTTTCACATGACAGTCGTCGTAACTCATAAGTACTTAAAAAATACAGCCTTTATAAATTTGCCTTGAAAAATGCTTGGTTTTTGGGTTATTTCAGTTTTGCTTTTTGCCATGAAACTTTTTTTTTTTCATTCACCAAGAAAGGACTTGTACTATGCGACTAAATTAAGCATATGTGGTTACTATGCGAGTACATTAATTATTTTACAACTCTGATATGGCATATGTTCCGCTGGCGCGTCTGTTGTCTAGCCAATCTAAGGGTCCGGCGTCGGACTTGATTTCTTGAGGTTCCGGGCTCGATCCCCTGATCGGGCACCAAAAAACGATACCATTGCCCGAGATTGGATGTTGGTTGGCGTTAAGCTTGCCACCTATAACATTGTGAGACTAGTGTCTTCGGTTAGACGTGGGTGCCCTGGTTGTGCCCCTGTTGAAAAACGAAATAAATACCCAAGTGAGTAAAATATTTTTCCAATTACTTAGGTTTAAAGGTATCGATGTAGATAAAATATATTTGCAACATAGCCTAAATTGTTTTATAGAAATGTATCATGAACAGTTTAAATAATTACTAGTTTACAATCGTATTTTATTAGTATTACAGAATACATGCCATTTTTTTATCAAACGTGTGTGGAAAAAGTAGAAGGTTGCTTACTCAACTCCAATTTTATGTACTTACCTATGTTTAACATTTTTTCGTGATTAGCAGATCGATTTTAAAAAGTATTTTTTCATCAGATAGATCATACTGGCGAGGTGGTGTCATTGCCACCAAGGCTTGATCTGATTTTGGAATCATAGAGACTTCGAGGAAAATACTCAATTATTTTCTCAAAATTTTAGTAAAGTCATTATGCCATTGAAACTAGAAACATTTAAAGGGTTACATAGCAAAAAGTGCAGGTCGCAAAATGAGCATTAGTGCAAGTCGCAAAAGATGCAAGTCGTAAGCGTTCAAGAGACTAACATTTTTCAACTTCACCCACAGACATAACTAAAATTAATCAGAAAATAAACACTATCTTTGTTACATAATAAACAAGGTTTTAATCTAAAAACCATTTATTAACTACACTTGTACTTTCCACAATATATTTTTTATTATATTTTAGCCAACCAAAGTTTCTCTATTCAAGCATCATCTCTATAACAACTGAAACTGAGGTTTTAAGGGACCGTCATCGGCATCTTAAGTTGTCTAGATAAACAAGTAAACAATACAAACTAATTTGTAAAAATGTTTTTCATATCAAAGAGAATTTAATCACTTCGTTTTACTACATATATCAAATGATATTTCTTCTCAAAATTGTAATCAGAAACATTTACAGTAATAAAGTATCTAAAAGCTTCATATAGTATAAATATACGTTGGAGCCCTAATGTATGATAAAAACATCAAATATTTTGCTTTTCTTTACTATTACTCATTGTAATAAATATAAGTGCCGGTTCCTATCTCAGTTCCCTCCTTATCTGGAAACAGAGCGAGGCGTCTGGAAACTAACCACCACTTCCACTGAAATGAAACGATTGTGTTGAACTTTAGATAGGGTCAGTGATAAAACCAGAGCTCCTTACTAAGTACGCGATTAAATAGAATTATTCAGACTTTGGCCTCCATTTTTTAACACACAGTTCTCTGCATATTGTTGATTGGCTGTGACTCGCGACTATATATTACTAGCTGTTTCCCGCGGTGTCGCTCGAGTGGTCAATGGTCCTACAGGAAATTTTTTTCAGGATAAAAACTATCCTATAAAGGATAAAAATATCCTATTTTTTAAAACAAGTTTTCTTCTATTTCCCTTACCTTATTATCCTGGGCATAAAATGGGATACTTTTTATCCTGAAAAAATACTAAAAAATCTTAATTTTTCAATTTTATCACGCGAAGACCGACATCCGCGCGGACGGAGTCGCAGGCGGAAGCTAGTATCCTACTAATATTATAAATGTAAAAGTTTGTAAGGATGTGTGTATGTTTATAACCCTTTACGCTCGAAAGGCTGAACGGATTCGTCTGAAATTGGGAAGACAGATAGATCGCACAACGGGTTCCTGCGAAAACGCGGGCGAAGCCGCAGGTAACAGCTAGTGTGTTATAAATTAGAAAATATGTCTATCTGTGTGCTGAGTGTGAGTTTTGCACGAATTTACTTTACTACCGCATTTGCGTTTGGTCGACCCAAATGTATGGAATAAATCAGTTGCTTCGACTGTCCGCTAGAGGCGCTGACAATAACTCCATACATCAAGGTCGTTAAACGTAAACGCGATAGTAAAATCAAATCATTTCAAAATCTCGCACTAGGCACACTGTTACCCTTTCATGGCTTAAATGGTAAACCGATTATGATAAATTCAAAATGCACAAAGTCAGACTCAGACATTTATTCTTAAAGAAAATTCAGACACTTTTTTTTAAATAAGCACCCAATAACCCAATAAGCACCAAATAATATTAAAGCAATATATTTATTTGTTTGGTTAGTAATGTTTCTAATCATATTTCACAAATCACAAAACTTCATATCATTATGTAATCATATTAAAAATTAAAACCAGTGACCGTCTACTTTAAATACTATTAATTTTAGCGAGTAGTGCTTAAATTAACCAGAACTTTGCGGCTTATGCACAAAAGGAAAATTCAAACCCAAGTGGCACGGCCGCTTTCGAGGTTTGGCGAATCCGGCCACTGGAAACAAATTACAGTGGATGTTGACTTGAGCCCATTACACCGGTTCATAACCGAGATTTGACTGCTGCATAAAAATAATTACAAGAATTGCTTTCAGAAAAATAAAGTGGCTAAGTGTGAGTCGGTTTCTTCATAAAGGGTTTCGTAACATTATTTTACTGGATGTCCCAAAATAGCACTAGCGTTTCTCACAAGCAAAACATTACTTTGTTTTTTATAGTATCTGCATAAAATAATAATCATAAGAGAAGACGAATTATTTACTTTCAGAAAAAGTGTTTTTTTTACGAATTACTTTCAGAAAAATAAATTGGCTAAGTACGAGTCAGTTTTGTCATGAAGGGTTCCACAAACATAGATTAGGAATAGCAATTAACGTATCATTATTTTACTAGGTGTCCCAAAATAGCACTACTATTTCTCATAAGCAAAATGTTACTTTCTTTTTCATAGTATTTGCATAATTAACAAAGTTACATTTGCAACTTTCAAAAATATGCTTTATCTCTCAAAAATCGTTGATGGTGGTGCGGGGCACAAATTTTACCACTTTAGAATTCTTTTAGCGCTTGACCAAGAAAAAAATAGTTGGCGAACCTTTTTAAGCAAAATCGTAAGGCAGTTCGAAAAATACATCCTCTACCAAATTTTATCTGCGTAATTCAAAAGATAGGGAATTAAGTGGCATACAGACGGACTGATGCACATGTCAAATCTATAAAGGTTCTATCTCTCTACCGGTTTTTGACTACGAAACCCTAGAAATATCATTGTAGATCGTCCACAATAAAGAGCTTAAAATATCAATACAAAATAAAAGAAAAGTAAAACTTAATATTAAAACTTAGAAGAAACTGAAATAGTTCTTGCGAAAGTATTTTAGCAACCCAAATTGTCTCGAATATTTATTAAATGTTGAAAGTAAAAACACAAGTAATAAACTTGCTCGCATGCGGGTAAGGTCAATGAGTGGGAATATATAATTTTACGACATATTTTGCTTCTGTGCGTTAACGTTTATGGGCGTACGTAATTACGTATATTATTTTACTCGGCGTGTTTACATTAGCGAAAGTTATGAATGACGGAGAAGCGTACAGGTTTACGTCACACTGAGAAAACATACAATCACATAATAACAAAACTTTGGAAGTTGAAAGTTTTTATGCACCACAATGTTGTACATAACCAACAGCTTATTATCATTTGTGACTACTTAAGAAATCGTGTTAAATTTTTAGGTGGCAGACTCAAAATATGTTTTTTCAGTATTCTAATAAATCTATACGTCATATAAAAATCCGTGTTAGTTACACTAGTTATAACTCAAGAACGGTTTAACCGATTGCGCTAAAAATTGATGGAGAGGATAGTATAGGACGAGGAGACGAACATAGGATACTTTAATCCCTATCTACTGCGCGGAAACTAAAAAAGAGCAACATTTTAATTTTTCCCAAACAAAACTTAAAAGGTGGAACTAAGTTCGACGGAACGAGTTTCGAGTCGAGGCGTTGATATACACGACTAATGCCACCAACTAACCACGAGACTCGGGTTCGATTCCCGACGGAGGCAGACATTTGTGTTATGGACATTGAAATGTCAGTATTCCCGGCTTCGAGTGTATCTATTTAAGTATTGACTAACACCCATAACGCAAGCATATAATTAACTTATTTACTTTAATTTGTCCAGGGATAGTTATTAGTTATTAAATATTCTTAGGCAATTCACACAAATTTATCCAACAACGAATTAAATTACAGGTTATAGTCAAAGACACTAATAGGAATACTCGGACAGAATCAATAACATCTGTGTTCATAAAAATGCCCGGAAAATATAACCCAAATCTCGAATAAAATAACGATGCCCGTTATTGTTTACTTGTTGTACCCCTTGTTAGTATTTTCACTTTTTTTTAATGAAAATAAAAAAAATGTGACAAAAAGCTTTTCAAAATCCTTTAGTTTGTCCGTTACCTTGATTGCTTCCCGTAATTCCATAACTTATAATAGTTTAAAATACAATAACAATAACAAATATAACCGCAGACTAAAGTATATCTAGCAATCACACCATATTATTAAATTATTATTTATTTGTACTACAAATATTATTTTGTGAATACGGGCGTGAAGATATTACCTTATAATCAAATTTCTGAAAAATATACAATACCGTTATGAGAATAAAGTACACATGTTTAATTTATTAAGTAATTTTTGTTCGTATATTTTAGATTTTTAATTTAATTTGTATGTATGGATGTTTGTTACTCTTTCACGCAAAAACTACAAAGCCGATTACGATGAAATTTGGTATGTAGGTAGCTGAAGACCCAGAATAACATATAGGCTACTTTTTATCCCGGAGTTCCCGCGGGATTGGGACTTACGCGGGTGAAACCGCGGGGTGCAGCTAGTATGAAATACTACCCGTAACCTAATATATTACATCAAATACGTACGTTAATTACGGCCTGTCGAATTAATACAGGAATAACGTGAACCAAACAAATGTTACTATTGATACAACACTTGTGCCGCTGTTGATTTATATAATGAAATTCGACTGTTTAATGTTTTAACAAAATGTCAAGTTCCAAAATCCTATTTACTCTAAAATTTAAACACATGAATGCACTACAAAGACTGAATTGATTAACGAAAACAAATACGGGTATTTTACGTAACTGCAGGGAAAGGTCACCTGTGTATTGTATTTTGTGTTTAAACAATTTCATAACATCTGTGTTCATAAAAATGCCCGGAAAATATAACTCAAATCTCGAATAAAATAACGATGCCCGTTATTGTTTACTTGTTGTACCCCTTGTTAGTATTTTCACTTTTTTTTAATGAAAATAAAAAAAAATGTGACAAAAAGCTTTTCAAAATCCTTTAGTTTGTCCGTTACCTTGATTGCTTCCCGTAATTCCATAACTTATAATAGTTTAAAATACAATAACAATAACAAATAGAACCGCAGACTAAAGTATATCTAGCAATCACACCATATTATTAAATTATTATTTATTCGTACTACAAATATTATTTTGTGAATACGGGCGTGAAGATATTACCTTATAATCAAATTTCTGAAAAATATACAATACCGTTATGAGAATAAAGTACACATGTTTAATTTATTAAGTAATTTTTGTTCGTATATTTTAGATTTTTAATTTAATTGTATTAGAAACAGTAAACAACTAGCCGACTAACTAGCAACTGAAAATAACTAGCCGATCCGGCGAATTTCGTATCTGTTTATATGGATAACATAGAAGTGTGATTTTCCTACTTCCGCTGCGATTATCCTCGGTTTTTCTCTTAATGTAATCGTTGTCCTGACAATCACCAACACAACAAAAAAATAATTAAGGGTCCATACTTAGTCAGCCAGAAGAGCCAATCGCCGCACTCCCCCGTTCCATGATTACTATGAAATATTGCGCTCCAAAGTAAACTTCTTAAGCGACAAATCACTATTTTTGATACTATAAAAGTACTCAATTTGAAAAAAAGTATAAAAACTGAAACACTTATCTTTTAAGTATAGTACTCATCTATGTTTATGTTAAATCTGGTCTCGATATTTTCATAATTGAAGTAGACAGTTGGGTTTTGCTTTCAAAAAGGGTTAACTTTTTGATTTTTTTCCATCGAGCAAAGTGAAATGAATCGTGTTTTGGAAACACTAGTCTTATAAAGTATATTTATGTTAATCTTATGTATTTTTGTCACCAAGATCCATTATTGCTTTGTATGAAAAAAACAATATAATGCTGACGCATTTTAGCATACATGGACCCTTAACAAAATTGGTCCATCCGGTCAAGCATAAAATGAAGATTCATTTATATATTATATAGATAATATAGAACAATTACTGCTACACCGACGCCTAACACAAAAATATAAATAACTGACTGCTGTCCGCGGCGTTGCCCCGTGTGGTTAGCGGTCCCACCCACCCAATAGATAGGCGTAAAAACTATAATTCAGCCTCTTCTTCCGCATTATAAAAAACACAATAAAATATAAACATGAAATATTACTCATAGCTAAACATGTTACATAAAATATGTAGTTTCTTTATAACTAACTGATACTCGTATTTCACGATTAGATCACTCCGTTATTATCCGAGGGTGTCAAGAGTCTAAAAAACCTGCGTGTTTGTATGAAAAGGGTAATGAATGTGACGGAAGCCAGACGGGTTTGTCAGGATCGTGAGGTCTAGCAATCGATATTCTCTGCCTACCCCGTAAGGGACTTGGTGTGAAGATATGCTTATAACTAACTAATAACTATCACAGTTTATGTGGGTGTGTTTAGTGGGTATCATACCCACTTGACCGTAAAATGACCATCATTATGAAGGCAGGAATAGCTAAGACGGTGAATCCTTACCAGGGCAAGTTGCAGCACTGCACTCTACCACCAGTAGTCTTGTTGGTAATGGCCTGTATTTGTACCAGCGCTCACCTTTTACGAGCTGTCTGGCAGACAGATAGATGTTTTTTTCCAATAAGCGGACTCTTTAACCTTTGGCTACGGAACCCTAAAAACATATACAGGATAACATTTGAAGGAACAGCCAAATTTGAAGAGAGAGTTGGGAATCGATAACACTTTACACTTAGGAAGTAAGAAATATGCAAATTATAATTTTTATCCTATGCAAAATACAAAATGCAAGGTTATAACGTAAACGCAGACCGCAATCGCATGTGCAGGTTGGTGACGTCATGACTCGTACCAGGTACGACGTAGCGTGACAACAAATTAAGTAATAACGCGGACTGTTTTAAATGAATGTTCATTAAAGAAAATATTACTATTTGGCAAATAATATTCAAAATGCACTCATTTTAGCTTTAGCTTCCTTATATAAAAATTTGTCCGGTCTTTTGAAAGTAACCCTGTATATGAATTAATCCCCATTCCGCCTGGTCATCTCATCATGCTTTTTTTATTTTTTTACCAATTTCGCTTATTCAATTAAATTAAAACATTTTATTTATTATAATAAAAAACATTAAAATAATTAGCATGGTGTGGAGATCTTCTTTTAAGTATTTTACTACTTGTGTTAGAAGATCTCACTCTTTCTTTATCTAACTAATATTATTCTTGAAGATTTTATTTTTCTTATTCTTAAAAATAGTCTTACAAGCTTATAACAAGGTTAATTTTAATTTAATTAATGTAAAGAATCAAAACATTATTAATTGGAAAAATGAATAATTAATACGTATAAAAATTGTGTTTGTGTGTGTTTGTTGTGTGTGTGTGTGTGTGTGTGTGTGTGTGTGTGTGTGTGTGTGTGTTAGTGGTTGTTGGGCGAAGGGTGAGAAAAAATACGCAACTAGTAAAATATAAATCCTATTAATATTATAAATGCGAAAGTTTGTATGTATGGATGTTTGTTACTCTTTCACGCAAAAACTACAAAGCCGATTACGATGAAATTTGGTATGTAGGTAGCTGAAGACCCAGAATAACATATAGGCTACTTTTTATCCCGGAGTTCCCGCGGGATTGGGACTTACGCGGGTGAAACCGCGGGGTGCAGCTAGTATGAAATACTACCCGTAACCTAATATATTACATCAAATACGTACGTTAATTACGGCCTGTCGAATTAATACAGGAATAACGTGAACCAAACAAATGTTACTATTGATACAACACTTGTGCCGCTGTTGATTTATATAATGAAATTCGACTGTTTAATGTTTTAACAAAATGTCAAGTTCCAAAATCCTATTTACTCTAAAATTTAAACACATGAATGCACTACAAAGACTGAATTGATTAACGAAAACAAATACGGGTATTTTACGTAACTGCAGGGAAAGGTCACCTGTGTATTGTATTTTGTGTTTAAACAATTTCAGCACATTTAAACTGCAAGAAACTAAAACACAATTTATTAGGTGGTAGAGTTTCTGGTGTAAGAATGCGCAGCGTCCTCACCATCTTGACACCACTGCAGAGGTTTTTAGTGGGTATTGTGGCACCAGCGAGTCCCACGGGTCCATCGACAGGGGCCGGTCGTGAGTAAATGTATTTTCCTCTACGAGAACAAAAAAAAGGTAGATTTTCTCAGCGATTACCGGATTACCTCCGCCTTATCTATCCCTGCCGCCATAACGTCAGCGTTTGCCGTTGACGTGTCCGGTTCGGGGGGTTATGTAGTCGGTAAACTTACTTTTGCTCGAAGCCTAAAAAGCCCGGCTTCAGGTTGGCAATGCATTATTGCTACCTTCGGTGTCTCTAGGCAGCGTTAATTTCTCACCATTAGGAAATCTTCTTCTTGTTTGCCTTCCAATGTCATAAAAAACATAAATCTTGTTTTGACTTGTAGCTATTTGTGGCGTTTGTACGGTACGGTCGATTTCCTGAGTGCGATTTGGTGTTCTCTGTGGTGAGTTCTTCGACAAAGTTGGTGAAGGACGTGACAGGTGGTTTTGTTTCCCGTGTTCGGACTCTGTTTGTGATCTGGTGGGAGGTGGGAACCTTAGGTAGGGTTGTCAAATATAAAAACGTGACAATATATATTGTTTCCCGAGCTCTTCCTATATTCGTGTTCTGGTCGCGGAGGTGAACAGTGGGAACGTCAGTTAGGCTTGTCACATTCTGTGTCGTTTGGAGGATTATTTGCCACAACAGTTACACTTCTTACGCGGATTTAGCAAAATAAAGGCTTATTTTATATCAATTCTTTTTTTGTCGATTGGTTATTTTCAGAAGACAAAAAAAGGAAAAACTTTGGAAAAAGCAGGGAAAATGGGAAAAACAATGCTTTAAATAAACCACACAAACTCTTAGTAGCTGTTAAATCAAGCGATACAGAGTTCGGCGGGTCGGCTAGTCAGAAATAATATTTTAAACGTAATTCCTTTGACAAGTCTGTCAAAAATAAATATTAACTTGTACAGCAACTTCTATGATTTACACAAGTTGGAAATCAAAGGCTCACTTAACAACTTTGAATTTCCGTCACTTTCAGCCATAGTTACGAATTTCAGACAACAATAATATTACTTGAACTTTCCCTGGCCTTGAGCCTTTGTAAAGGCTCGATTTATAATTCGCACCATTAACTTTATGGTACAAGTTACAAACAGATTGATTTCCTGTTGGAAAAAATACACGTCGTCTATAAACTCCAAACATGTGTTTTGGCGCCATCAAATGAAAAGATGGTCGAAGTTTTTTCATAGTTATTTAATTTCGTGTTTATATTGAGTGAAATTAGTTAATTTTGGTGGCAATTCGTACAGTTTTGTTCAGTGAAAGTGCACAAATCATGAAGAAATTAGCATATCGTGTATTTCCTCGTTGCCAGCAAATCTTATTATATGAGCTTGACTAATGAGGCCACCGCTTTACCCAAGACCCTGACATGACTTATTGAAAACTTGTGACTAATTATAATTCAATCCCGATTTTGGTAAATTTGATTCAAATTTCTACTTGAATACTGGCAAAATGCTAACGCGAAATCCAAAACATAAAGAAAAAAAAACATGTTATCTCTAATTCTTTTAAAAAAGATTAAAAACGTTTTTTCTTAAAAGTTTGTAGCTTACAGAATAAGCTTAAAACAAGGGAAAAACTTAGTAGAATATCAACTTAATGCTGTTTAAGCTGGAAAGATATTATTAGCCGTGGCTTACGGATGCAGCTTATAAAGCCTCGACAGAAAAATGTGTACAGACCGTCCACGGAAGCTTTGTCTCACATCCAGTTTAATCCAACGCGCCAGATATCTTTCGGACGTCCGAATGCTCAAGGTCACGCCGGCAACTTACGTCCGATAGATTTACACGGCTCAGTATACTTTCAATATCTAGATTCTAGATATCCTGTAAGCCACGAATGTCAGCCGCCGTCCTCTAGCATGTCTCCAACTTTCACCTCAAATGACACAATTCATTATCTAAAGATGCCTATAATCATAAAGCTAAAAGATGCTAAAATCAAAAAATATATATGGTGTGTTGCCAAAATAAAGAATTTAGCCTCACATGATGTTATTAGGTTTTGGCCCGTGGTGTAATGGTAGATGAGCTCACATATCAGATAGCAATCGGTTGCGTTTCGATTGACGTTTGCTATTTTTTGAAAGTCCTAAAAAGACAGTAACCGCTGCTACCGTATAGTTGATGAACCCACCATAAAGGCTTAGCTGTTTTATTCTCAACC
>NJDD01002735.1:106903-152779 GCA_002245505.1 Calephelis nemesis
AAGAACTGGCTCACCTATCCAAACTAAATATTTAGACTGTGTTCGGACAATTTAGTAGAAGGTTTATGTGAAGTTTGCATAAAATCGGTAGATCAGTTTTTCATTTATCACGTCAATTTTTTGTAACAAAGGAATTCAATAACTGGCGAATCATTTTGTTAATGGGTATTTTTCACTCAAATTGAAACTTTTTTCAGAAAGAGATTGTTCTTTTTTTTCCGGTTGTTTTTTTTTTGTTTTATTGCGTGTATATGTCATTCATGCGGTCATATACGTTGCGAAGCACGTACCGGGCCGCTATCAATATATAGATTTACGTATCGCGAAACAAAAAGATAATAAATAGAAGTAAACATATATTAATATAGTCTCCAATTATTTCAAATGACGGCAGTTTTGAACTTGTAACGCTATTTGAGTAGTTTCTGTGAGTTGGGATCCTTACGTATGGAAATTCTCGGCCCGTGTCCTTTGATTAGTGTCCCGTTAAGTCCCTAAACGGGGAAGTTTGTGAATTTGTTTGTTGTTAGTGGGCTTATTCATGTACCAATTGATATTTCCTTTGGCGGCTCATCTTCAGCCAGTTACAATACTAAACTAACGCTTACCTACCTAGGAATAGATTTTACATTAAAATAGGTAAGCGGTAAACTTAAACACGTAGTTCATTGTAGTAAGATCCACGTACTTGTAACATTCTCGTTGTTTTTTTTACGACGGAAATCTCTTACCAGCAGTATTGCCGCTTGGTTTTTACTGTGTGAGAAGTCAGCGAACAATCACAGGGATATGATGGCCAGGGATAACCGTGGCCTATTGACACCATAGATGTTACAGGTGCATCGCTGTCCTCCTCGGATCCATGTTAGTTGCTGCACAGCACTCTACCACCAGTGGCCATGTTAATGATGCTCATATTTTACCAGCGATTACCTCTAACGAGCTGCCTGGTAAAATACAGATGGTCTATTTTAATCATCCTTCCCGGACCAACACGGGGAACGGGGGCTGTTCGCTTTTTTCGCTGTTCGAGTAAGCATATTTTATTCCGTAGGTAGATATGGTTAGACTTAAACTTTTGGATTAGAGCATTAGTCACCGAAAGACGCGACAACAGTAAAATCTTTCTCTAAAAATGGTGTAATTTTATCCCGACCTCGAGATAATAACCACTTGTACATTTTAGGGTTACGTATTTAATTTTGAGTTAACCTCAACTAGGGTCAAATCACGTAGTATTTGTCAGTTAATCATAATTAAATTTGACCCAGGAACGTGCAAGCGGCCCTTAATTAATTAAATTGTCAAACATTTAATGACAATCTTCGTCAGTGTAAAACAGTTACCACTTTCATACAAACTTTCATCCCCTAATTACAGTCCTTCTAGGGTAGATTTAAAAAATTTGTTTACTGATGATCTTTACTAATGGAAGATCTTTTTTTACTTATTGAAGATCTTTTGGAAAGAGGTTGTGGTCTAGCGGTTTAGGTGTTGAACTTGACTGCATGAGGTCCTGGGTTCGATTCCTGGGTCGGGCAACAAAAGAAAATTTGGTTTTTACAATTTTCTAATAAAAAAAAGTTTGCTCGGGGTTGGATATGTGCCCGGTTGGCAATGGGCTTGCCACCATTGTGGGACATAGCGTCTTGGGCTAGTCTTGGGTGCCTGGTTGTGCCTCTGCCTACGTCTTCGGGGATATGGACGTAAAGATATTTTTTTACTTTTTTTAGAAAAAATATTACCATTTTCAATTTTCTGTTTAGTAAAGTAGGTAATAAATCGATGAAACTTTATATATATTTGCCCTAAATGAAGCAGCACCGATGACATCTATTGTTATTTGCTATTACTGGTATTTACTATTGAAAAAGCGAACGATTTATTGGCAGTTCTATTAAAAGCCAGCTAAACTAAAAACACTTGTAACAAAGCTATTATAATATAAGAAATGTAATGAACATTTATTTTGGCAGGTTCCTGATGGTGTTTATGTGTCTATCACTCTCGGTGTTCTCAACCATTGAAGAATACGAAGCTAAGGCTGGGATCGTGCTATTTTATATGGAGACGGTGGTCGTCGTGTGGTTCGCAATAGAATTTTTTTTAAGGTTAGTAAATACTTGTTTATATTCTTACGTTTTTTCAATAGCCACTGTGGTATATCGGTCCGGCGTTGGACTTAACGTCAGGTAAAGCGACTTTGTTTTATGCTCTGCAGTGATAGGCTAGTGCTTGGCAGCTTCACTAACTTTTCCACAAAAAAGAGTCGAGAAAAGCATAAAAATAGGAGCAGATTGAGAAACGAATGATATAAAAATAATTTTAATATTGCTCCTTAAATTAATAATAATAAATTTATACAAGTATATTGATCACATACATAAGGAAGTTTTCGTTCGAAATTTCAGTGAAATTGCTTTGAGCGAAATTTCGATTTTTTCCTTAAATTAAACAAAGGAAAATAATGTTAATTAAACGCATAAGTGCCTCCTCTGTAGAAGCTATTTCTATTTAATTTTCAGCAACTCTTATCCACTTAAATAATTAACTTAATTCACATTTCGTTAAAAAGTGCGCCGTTTCCCCGGCAACCCTGCGTTGAATTAAAAAACAGGGAAAGAAAAAGAAAATTAATTAAATAAGCTTCCATAACTCAATGAAACCTGAAATGCAAAGCGGAAGTTAAAAAAACAAAGAAATTATGTCATTAAACAATGAGAGAATGGAGCTTATCCATTCGCCTGTCTTTTTTTATGATATTGAAAGGCAAACAAGCAGACCCGTTTCCTGATAGTAAGAAATTCATGCCGATGGTAATGGTGGGTTGCCAACCGAGTTAGGTATCGAGCAAAAGTAAGTATACCGGCTACCTTATCCACCCAACCAGAACACGTCAACACCAAGCACTGACGTTATGGCGGCAGAAATATATAAGGCGGTGGTACCAATCCGGTCGAGTCTCTGCGAAACACTACCACCTTGTCAGATGTCACAGAGTTAGTGACTCTAAGCCTATGGTCATATTTTACGAGCTGTCTGGCAGGAAGGCAGATTGTCAATTCTGCAACTCTGCAAAGGAGCCTAGACTAACATAGGGGGTCTGTCTATACATATTTTATGGCTACTTATTTTATTGATTTATTTTAGGTGATAGGTCAGCGAACAAGCACAACGGTATCCTGATGGTAAGAGACAACCGTGTCCTATAGACAACATAGATGTTACAGGTGCGTCGCTATCCCGTGACCGGAATGTTAGGCCTATTGTGCAAGTGTGTTTTTTAATTAACTCCAAATAAGGAATACTTTTTTAAACTTTTTAGCGGCGTTGCGCACTTTTTTGGAATGGGTAAAAACTTTTAAACTCGCGTCAGGACACGTGACCTGATTGAAAATTCGTAAGACAGATGTTGAGTAAACAGCCGGCGCGGCGTAGGAGAGGAAGTATCCCTCTCTCTTTCTACGGCGCGGCGAAAATGTATGCCTGCGCCTGCTGCAGCTATTTCGTTTAGACAGCGCAGGGCGCTTGCTCGAATGGTCGTGTTGTCATGTTTGTGTACGATAGCGCAATAAATGAATATTGTATTATTGTCGCCTCTGTGGTCTAACGGTTCAGGTGTTGGACTTAACTGCATGAGGTCTCTTCAAATCCCAGGTCGGGCAACAAATAGATAATTTGATTTTTCCAATTATCTATTAAATACAATGTTGCTCGAGATTGGATATGTTCCTGGTTGGCAATAGGCTTGCCACCTATCACATTTTGGGCTTTAGTGTCTTCGGCTAGTCGTGGATGTACCCTGGTTGTGCCTCAGCCTACCTCTTCTGGGGTAAGATATTTACTTACTTATTTTTTTTTGTATTCTACCACATAAATGATAGTACTTTCATACTGATAATTAAAGCAATTCGTGCAAAATTAAACGGATACAATCGGAGGTATAACAAACGAATTATGGTTATTTAAAAAAATAGATATTGATTGTGAGGTTGTCCGATATTAACTTGTCATGATCCGACTAACGGTTTTCGAGTTGTACTTAATAATGCATAAATTTTTGTTTATCTTGATGAACTCATCATAGACGAGGTCGACGGTCGCCAACTTAGACGACAATTTATGTACTATTAAGCATATCCGACAAATAGAAGCATGTTGATAAAACACACGTTTCTTTTGGAGTAAACACTTGTACTTATCCACATTAATTTATTTATCACTTTACTAGAAAGTAACAGAAAGTAACAGAAAGTGATAAATAAAGTATATTGTGGATAAGTACAAGTGTTAACTACAAAAAAACGTGTGTATACAATGGAATTCCACCAAGCACCAAGTGCCGACGATAGCAAGTATAGATTCTAAGTTGATAAAATTGTTAAAATGAGGGATCATCACGGTATCATTTGCTATCTTCCGAAATAAAGACTTATCAAACCGCGATGTGGTACTTAATGAAATAATTGGTTTTTATAGTTTTACTGCGCTTAATTGATGTCTTCGGAATCGCACGGTTGTAGATCGCAACGCATTAAAGTGATGGGCGTGATACCTTAAACGCTGATGCGAATCAAACCAAACAACTTTTCAGAGCATTCCCCATGATAGATGCGGTAGAAAACACTGGGAGACCCAACTTATCTACGCAACGCTAAACAATCAAACTAAAGTATCTTCACGCTCATATCCCCGGAGAGGTAGGCAGAGGCACAACCAGGGCACCCACAACTAGCCGAAGACACTAAGTCCCCCAATGTGATAGGTGGCGAGCCTATCGCCAACCGTGCACGTATATCCAATCCAGAGCAACTTTTTTTAATTTGAAAATTGGAAAACCCAAATTTTCTTTTTGTTGCCCGACCCGAAATTCGAACCCGGGACCTCATGCAGTCAAGTCCAACACCTGAACCTAGACCACAGAGGCGAAGAATCAAGCTGATTGGTAATTGCCTGGTCATTGATAATTCGAGATGCTTAACGTTGGATGCAGTCAAAAAGAAGAAAATACTGGAGAGCATCTAGTCATAGTTAAGAACCATATGAGGCCTAAAATGCGCTTTGTAGAGTTAGAAGTTCCAGTCGGCTTGAAGTACTGTCTCGATTTACTGAGTACACCAAGGCTATCTTAGACCTCTCTTTCATACAACCACAAAACTGAACTTCAGTAAAAATGCCTAGTATACCAATTCAAGCTGTGGCAGTTAGAGAAACTCTCTCAAATTGAGGAGATATTGTGACAAAGTTTGTCATTTTAGCGGAAAAAGCGCAAACTTGTGTTTTTCCAGGGTTAAATTACACCAAATATATAGATTTTGAGTACATGAAAAGCACAGAAAATCAAAACTCACTCAAATGTATTATTTTACGTCTATTTTCAAATGTTTCGATATAAAGAATTATCAAACCCACGCATGCAGGAATCAGTTCCTTGCGTTCTGAAATCAATCAGTTGATTCCAGAATCCTTCGCAATCTGTATTCTATAGTTTTCACTGATCTATGCTTCCTTTCTTCTTTTCTATATTTCTTTACGCTTTTACGAGTAGGCCACTGAAACAATTTTCTGAAATTGGATATACATATAGTTAAAGATTCCACTCCAAAACTTTTTGTATAAGACCAACTAAGACTAAGACTAAGATTTTTTTGTTTTTGTATTGACCTTATAATTTGCCCTTTGCATTTTCTAAACGTGCATTATAACTTAATATTCCGAAAATACGATAACGCTATTCAAAGCAACTGTCCTACTGTGAAGTGACAGGTAATAGGTTTCTTCTATTCTATAATTATTATTATTTTTTATTAACCTTCGCAAAATCTTGTCTTGATCACGTTAGTTTTCTATCGAAAAATCCACAACGAATTCGGTCCATGTGGTCAAAAGTTATGATGCCACAGGCAGACACATACTTAGAGAGAGAGAGAAAGTCAAAATAAGAGATACGAGTATAATACTCTTTTTCAGTCGGGGTTGACAGAAGAACGGGTTCAATAAATTATTAACATACATCAGCTTTTTTTGGAAAACATAGAAAACGGTTTACTTTTAGCGTTTATTATGTCTGATATACATTTTTATACAAGCCTCAAAAGCTTAAAGAAATTAAGAGAATTTTCGTCTGAGGTGAAAGCACCTGAGTTTCCCGGGAACATTGTTTCCAAACTATAGGTAGTTAAATACTTTATAAATTGTTACCACGGCGTGGATGCAACAAATAAGTTGATCATTTAATGTGTGTACAGTCAACAACAGCAAAATCATGCACAAAAGTAATTGGTTTATTACGGCACACACACACGCGCACACGCGCACACACACACACACACAACGTTTAACGCCACTCGTTTTCTAAAACTTACCCGGGTACTACTGTTGCCACAACCAAAGTGTTTTGTTCCAATTCGTTGGACTAGGGTTGCCGGTAGACTTGAACAATAGACATACAACTCTGACCACAAGATAGCGATCTACCTGTAAAATATATGGTCTTAATAAGCCACGTTTGTCTCTTACCACCAGAAAAACTACGTGCTTGTTCATTGTCTGTAATAAAAAAAACATCAATCGAAGAAGTACTCCCAGGTTGGAACGCGGCAATCATACTCTCTTATTGATAAAAGTGTAAAAATAATCTTTAAATAAAATCGTCAAGCAATTATTTTTCACGTTTAATTGAAAGCTTTTGTAAGCAAGAATGCTCACGTACTAACTGAGCTTAATGTGCAACCTCTGGTATTAAGTTCGTAAGCATGATTATCCAAAACAGCTTTACTAACACGCCAAAGCTTATGAATGACAGCAAAATTAGTCAAATTCTATGAGAATTCAACACCAAGTTTGAACGCAAGTTTGAACCAGTATACAGTTGACTGAAAAAATATGTAGGTACAACTAATCCACTGAAAACAAAATGTTTCAACTTTTACATAGTAATGAGTAATCATGAAGCTACATTACTACTGGAGGTTACACTCCTACCAAAGGTCTGATGTATTTCCAAATAATGCTGACTCACTCTAATGTTATAACTTCTCTTTCTGAGTCCTATTTATTTAATTCTTTATCATTAACAATTTTTGACATAAAATATGGACAGTGATAAACAAAAATGCATGAAAGGTGAGCTTATCTACAGATTTCTTCCAGCCAACCCTAAAATTAGAATCTGTGATGAAACAGTGGAAGACAACATGTACAATAAATAAATAATTTAAACATAACAATATTATAAAAAAATCTCATAAGACTGACATATTATAAAATAATATAAATAAAATTATTAATCTACAAAATTAGGAACTTAAAAAGCAAATTTTTATGTTTTTTTTATGATATTGGAAGACAAACAAGCAGATGTATTTCCTGATGATAAAAAATTCACGCCGCCTAGAGGCCGCCAAAGGTGGTAATGGTAAATAATGATGCGTTGCTAACCTGAGGCCGGAATGTTAGGTCTTGAGCAAAATTAAGTTTACCGGCTAACTTACCCTCCAAACCGGAACACGTGATGATGTTATGGCGGCAGGAATATGGTACTAATCCGGGTGTGTTCGCTGCGAGGCTCTACCACCTAGTCAGATGTCACGGTGTTAGTGACGGCAAGCCTATGCTCGCCTTTTACGAACTGCCAGGCACAGAAAGGTAGATTGTCTATTCTGCAAAACGAAAGAGAGTTTAGTACATTAGAGAGAGTCAGCAGTATTTTGAAATGACGTCAAGTATTTGTTAGGAGTCTAATTCAGTAGTTAAAAAAACCTTTTTGGGAGTAAATTTCTTTCTTTCTTTCTTGTTTTTCTTCTAATGTTTTTCTTATCTGTAATATTTTTATATAATTGTAGAAGAGTGTATTCTGTACAGTGAATATATATATAAGAAATGGGTGCACGCATATTATATAAAGGACAAATTATAATATTTTATGCACTTTTAGAATTTTTGCCTGTCTTTCTGTCTGTACCGTGTCTGCGATTTACTCGCTTAGGTACTTTATGCTTTGGGAAATATTGTAGACTACTCTTTATCCCGTTAACTACAGGAACTCTCCTGGGAGAGGGGTAATAGTCAAAACGTATACATTTTAACATTTATTTAATATTTGTCGTACACTAAATCTAAAGTTGTATGTTTAGTTTCGTAGTATTACATAATATACGGTGCTGACTGTACACCGCACCGTACGAACTTTAAATTGAATCTCATAGAATTTCACCAATTTTACTGCCATTCATGGTCCTTAATTTATCGTATGTATACAGGGTGTATTGAAAACTTGATTTGGCAGCCATGATGACGATATATGGTAAAATATGTGCTTTACAATTATTGTCACCAATGTTAATTTTATTATTCAAAATATTTGCTTGTATCTTAACATATATATCTTGTGTGCTTGTGTATGTCACTGAACTCCTTCTAAACGACTGGAACGATTTTGATGAAATTAATGTTTGTGTTCAAGAAGATTTTCGAGAATGATTTAGAATGATTTACAATTTGTCCCAATGGAAAATTATTGTTCAATTATTTTTTTATTTGTAAGTATTCATTGATATTGGAATATTTTACATTGGATCACGCAGACTACGCTACAATCAGAGTATCAAATATTATGTAGCAGCTGTTAATATCAAGCGATACGAAGTTTGCTGGGTCGGCTAGTATCTATATTTCTTACCCCGTTTTGGTTCAGTCTCCTTTGCAGAATAAATCATATGCCTTCCTGCCAGACAGCTACTGTCGCTAACACCATGACATCTGACTAAATGGTGGAGTTTCACAGCGACTTGCCCAGATTGATACCACCGCTTTACCTATTCCTGCCACCATAATATCAATTGCTGTTGACGTGTTCCGATTCGGAGGATAAGGTAGCCGGTAAACTTACTTTTGCTCGGGGTCTAACGTTCCAGCCTCAGGTTGGCAACGCACCATTACCACCTTTGGTGTCACAGGCGGCATGAATTTCTTCAGGAAATCCGTCTGCTTGTTTTGCCTTCCATTATCGTGAACAAATATAAAAATGAATCCCCATTTCGCGTGGTCATCGCATCAAGCCTGCACCAATGATCCAATTATGCTAATTCTTTTTGAAAAGAAAACTTCTTTAGTGGCGCTGCGCACTTTTTTTTGGAATGGGTAAAAACTTCTAAACGCGCGTCAGATCATGTGACCTGATCGAAAATTCGTAAGACGACGCAGGGCGCTTGCGCGAATAAGACTGCGCAGTCATGTTTGTGTACGATAGCGCAATAAATGAATATTTTATTCCACCACATAATTGATTATACTTTCATACTGATAATTAAAGCAATTCGTGCAAAATTATTCCTTAACCATTCCAAAATATCAAAAATGCACAACGTTAATGTTCAAGTTTTCACTTCTGCCGGCACTCCCGGAGTGAAACACGTCGTTTTTTTGTTGTATTGGTTATTGGTTTTAGTCACTAAAAGGTTCTTGTAAATAAAAAAAATATAAAAATATAGGGAGAATAGTTAAAACAAGTCAGCATCGTAATTTTGGTCTCCAGACACACTACAAGCTGAGGCGAAGAGAGAGAAAGCAAATGTAAATACGCCAAAATACACTTAACAAAGGTTTATTTACACAATTCTATTTTTTGTATATATGTTGTTGTATTTTATCAAAAAAAAACAATGTTATGTCTTATATTTTGGATCAGATTTACAATTATTTAATTTTGTAATTTATTGTAGAATATTAATAAGAAGTTCAAGGTTTGTCATTTTGGAATTCATCATTTAACCTTAACTTTTGTGTTCAAAAATTTAACCCAGAGTTTGGAATGTTGAGGCTAAGGAGTAAATAATTATATTTGTTACACTTTTTTTAACTCCCGATGCAAAAAGAAGGGTGTTCTATGTTTGACGTTTATATGTATCTTTGTCTTTGGCAACATAACTCCTAAACGAGTGGACCGATTTCTACGGTCCATACTTAACATTGTGTTGGCAAAATTTAAATCGCGTCATATCATACTCTTATACTCTCATAGTCATACTCTACGAAAGTAAAAGGAATAGAAAGAAAAAGAAAATAAGATTATTTTTTTGCAACACATAGCAAGGTTAATTTCTTTATCACTGGTTAATGTAACTTAACAATTTTAAAAAAAGGAAAACTTTTTTTTAATTTGTCCCGACACGTTTCTAATGTCTCACTCCTAAATTTTGTTTTTTTTGGTTCCATATATTTAGGTACTTTAAATACGCAGCAGTTTTTTACATTAATGATACGAGTATGATATTTCACTTTATAGTTAATACCAAAAACTTTTATTTAGAACTATAAATTTTTGAACCACACACACTCTATTTAACAAAACCAAAACAAGCCAGGCTTGCAAAAAAGAATTGAAACACGCAATCAAATTAAAAAGATCCTGAAGATAAATCAAAACAAAAAAAATTAAAACTGAAAGGAAAAATATGCGCGATTTATTAATTAGCGTATGTTAATTATATGGTTAAAAAAGTGCATTAGTAATTTAAAACGCCTACACATTAATGTAAGCATACTAAAAGCTTACCTTCATATTCCCAAACCAGCTTGACACAAACTTTTCATACACTAATAATAATAAGTAATTGTCATTATTTCTTTCTGGTTTGATAACACACATACATTGGTGCCGATTCGCTTGGTACAAACTAGTCTAAACTAACCTAAAATTAGATTTAGAGTTGTCAAATCACATTTGGTATTCTGCTGTACACATCTAAACTAAAATTTTAGCTTGACAGATCTAAAACATTTTAGTTGTTCAATTTAGGTTTTTCGTATTCTGTTGCGCATGTTTTATGTCAAATTTCACTTAAAATTACAAATGTCACTTAAAATTTAAAGGGATTTTTTTAAAAGACGATTAAATTTAGTTTCCATACAAACTACTCTTGTTTTTACGGATTTTTTTCTTTGAAAGCTAACGGGATTTTAGCTGCATTACCGACATGCTTGGTCACAAGGAACCTTTTTAATTTTATCATTACATATTATTTGCATTCTAATGACGTCGCAAGGAAAGTTATACATATTATATAAGTTATGGAGTGAAAATCTATTAAAATTGCAAAGATAAAGAAAAAACAAACCTTTTTTTGCTTGTATAAGCTGTCAGAAACAGACAATACGAAGTTCCGGGTCGGAGGTGGTGGTGGTTGCGCACTAAACAAATTTTAAGTTATCACTTCTTTTCACAAAAGTAATAAAAATAAACAAAAAGCATTTAATGTTGTCAGATTAGTCTGTACACGACGTTTCTACCGACGTTCAATGTCACAAATTTGTTTTCTACTGACTTCTAACATTGGTATTTATGGTATTTCTACTGGCTTTAAACTTATCACTCGGAAAACGTTGACTAAAAACATCACAATTTGACATGTTCGGACTTATTTGATATGTCTTAAATGTTTCATCTCTTTTGTTCATGTTTCATTTGAAAAAGATAGCATGCATCTTAAATAAGTTTAGCTTGTGAACAGCAGAATCACCACCGATATATAACCAAATTTAGCTTCATTTCTGAGTGATGATTTTATAAGGGGTTATTATATTTTTTCTCTCTTTACTATTAGCAAACGAACTCCAATTACAAAGTTTTGGCGAGTAAAGCAGTTTAAATAAAAATGTGTAGTTTAGTTAATGTATAATATACGTAGATGAGACTGTAGTTACTCGTAGTATCGTCGATAAGCCCCTGCTATAATTAAACAATAGGCATAAGTAAGGATGTGATTTTAGTTACATATGTATTTTATTTTTAGCCTTACATATTGGTCATTTGGATTTGGAAGAAATTGTATAAAATTATACATAAGTGGCCTATGTCACAAAAAAATAATAATTTGTGACTATTTTCCAAAATAATCTTCTTCATCACAAAGAATGTACCATAATCTAGACACACGGCAGTGTGTCCGCCAAGTTCGAGCAAAACAAAAGCGACACCGGCCGTGGGTTATATTTCAAGAACCATTTAGGGCCAATTTCGACCCCCCTTTAACTCAAAATCTATTTTATCTACGCATATGAAATTTGTGTATCTGTTGAGACCTCCTTACTTATCTAAAATATAAAATTTCATGAATATACCTATATTTATATACTAGTAGTTCTTGAGATATTGACGTCAGAAAATCGCTATTTTTTTCACTATACACTCACTGACTGACTGACTCATCAAAAACCTAGACCACTTCCAATAGTCGTATTGACTTGAAATTTGGTATGGAGGTAGGTCTTTAGGTCATGATTAAGGAAAAAATCAGAAAACGGCCAAGTGTGAGTCAGTTTCAAAAATAAAGAAGCTGTAAATTTATGCCTCTAAGGAACTAAAACGAACTAAATGGATCTATCTTCCAATGGTCGTACCAACCTGAAATTCGTTACGAAGGTTTGTATTTAGTCAAATTAAAGTAAAAATCTAAAAACGGCCAAGTGTGAGTCACTTTCGAAAATAACGAATACTGTGTAACTTTGATCCACTATAACTATGGAGCGAAAATGAATAAGTAATAAGTAAGTACTGTGGTCAAGCGGTTCAGGTGTTGGACTTGACTGCATGAGGTCCAGGGTTCGAATCCCGGGTAGGCCAACAAAAAGAAAATTGCATTTTTCCAATTTTCTAATAAATAAAATGTTGGTCGGGATTGGAAATGTGCCCGGTTGGCGATAGGCTTGCCACCTATCACATTGTAAGACTTAGTGTCTTCGGCTAGTCGAGGGTGTCCTGGTTGTCCCTCTGCCTAACTCTTCGGGGATAAGTAACATCATTAAAAAGTACAGAAAAAAATAAAAAAATGTTATTAGGAAACTGCTGAATAAACAGGTTTGCGTTCCTGTAAGTATTAGAACTTTAGGTATTTAATATGATATTTATTCAGAATCTACTTTTCAAACTGCGGAAAATCAAGTGTGCATTGCTGTAACTATTTTTAACTGAGGTATGTGTATGGAACTTGGTACTTATTTTGATCTCACTTCTTTTATAGGCGAAGCATTCCCATGTTATCGAACTTGGCAGCCTTTCACATTTATGTTTTGGGTGGGATATATAAATAAAACACAACTGTAAACTAAATTCAAGTACAATAAAATTACAATTAAAATTCATGCAATTTTACGCTGACGGCCTTATTTATGATATTTTGCGTATCTATACAAATCAAGTCACCATGTATACTGTATAGGCTAAAAATGGTAAAATAATTAGGGACCTATCGTAAAGTTTTTAGTTTCACGTAAAGCAATAAAATTATTGTTATAAATACTATATTACTTAAATATATACTAAATATAAAAACCTTTAAATAAGTCAGGAAATACAAATCAACTTAAGTTCAAACTACAAAGCTACCACTTCTCTAGTTAAGAATGCTACAAGCGCTACGATAGTGACGTCATCAAAGCTATGACCTTTTTCTCGCTAGCGTAGATGACGTCACTGAACCTTAGCATTCTGTTTGAAAGGTTGCTAATACCAAAAGGTCCTCTGGGATTTTTTCGTTTACAATTGTTTGCTTTCACTAGAAGACTAACCAAAAATAGAAGTGTGATGTTTTTAGTCTTTATGATATTAATATAATGGAGGTATATTTCTCTACTCAACAGTCCAAATAGACTCGATTGTGTATTCAGAAAATGAAAAAAATTAAAATAAAAATTATTTATTTGCGGAATATGTGTGTTAAAAAGATGTTACAGGGATATTTAAGCATACAACATATTCTACAACATATTTAATTAAATTAAAAAAATATAATACATTTTAACATTTAAATCACAGCCCTTATTTATATTTTTGATAAATATTGTATTTATTTATATGTTTGATAAGCTTTATCATTTATTACAAATAATTTTAAAGGTAGATCAGCAATCGTCCAGATTGGTACCACCGCCTTTCCTATCATGCTGTTATAACGTCAATGCTTGTCTTTGCTTGGTTCGGAGGGTAAGGTAGCTAGTAAACTTACACACAAGTTTTTAAGCTATAAAAAAAATACGCTGGATTTGTTTAAAGCATCGAGAAACGTATTTTTGTAGAAAACATTTTTTTACAATCGTTCGTAAACTCAGCATCTAACTTAAACTAATCTAACATTTCTCATTGAATTGAAATCCGACTCAAAGTAAAACTGCAACTTCCACTTCTTCAGTGAGTGGTGCTACAGAGTGCTACGATGGTTACGTCATTGAAGCTACGAACTTTTCCTCGTTTGTGTAGGCTATGACGTCATTAAAACTTAGCGTCGATAAAATAATATTACACTATATATTATCAACAAATGTTTTTATTACACCCAGTTTTTTTGTTCCAAGAAATCTTGGCAAGGGACACCGTCTTCGCTTTCTATTAACATATTTAACACAAGCTATTCCCCGCAACTTCACATACACTTTGAATTAACTTCATAGCATGACATTTCCAGCTTAGAATTCGGCTAAAATACTGGATGACCATAAAAAAGCCCTAAAAACAGTATAGTAGTAATCAAAATTATCCAAATGGCGGAATTATTGGCGGAAGTCCAAAAAAATATACAATCTATTTAACACTAAATCTTTTGGGGTTTTTAACATATACCCATTGACCTCTTAATATATTATAAGCTGTTAAAAGATAGTAAATTATCTGTATGAAGACTTTGTACAGCACCTCTAATGGCAACTAAGAGAACTGAATTTTAAGAAAAAAATCGGGAAGTTTTGACGCCATCGCGAATGAATATGGTCGTAATTTTTTCACATTTATTAAATTTAGTGTAAATTGTGAGTAAAGTTAATTAATTTAGGTGGGAATTAGTTTAATTTTGTTCAGTGAAAATGTACAAATGAAATAATCATGAATAAATAAGTGCACATCTTCACGCCAAGTCCCTTACGGGGTAGGCAGAGAGTATCGAGTGCCAGACCTCACGATCCTGACAAACCTGTCTTGCTTCCTTCACATTCATTCCCCATTTCATACAAACAAGCCGGTTTCGGAGACTCTTGACACCACCCTCGGATAATATCCGATTGATCTGATCGTGAAATGTCAGCCTTGGTTTCTCCGGGTACCTACATCTATCCACATTCGCATTGTATATCTGCTTTGTCAATCTTTCATCTGTCATTCTTTCCACATGACCGAACCAGCGGAGCATGCCCTTTCGCATTTTAACACCAACACTTTCTTTCAATCCCACTCTTTCTCGGATCTCACTGGTACGAATGCGGTCTTCGAGCGTTACGCCATAGATTTTCTGTAGTGCTCTGATTTCGACCGCATTTATCCTACTTTCATGATCTTTCTGACATACCCAACTCTCGCTTCCATACAATAACGTTGGGATAAGCTCAGAATTATGCAAAGCGAGTCTAGCTTTTTGACTCAAAACCTCACTTTGGAATATATTAGCTTACCCAACGCTCCATTCACACTATTCCCTGCACTCACTCTCCTCTCTACATCCGCGGTGTACCTTCCATCCCTGTTAAAAGCACAGCCAAGATATGCAATTTCATTCATTTGTTCCAGCACTACATCTTCAACCAAAACTCTTACATCCGTTCTGGCTACATCTCTTCTTAGAATGGTATTTCTATAGTTTTATAATATTACCATTATATACCATACATACCATACATATACTATACCATTCTATAATAAATTAGTGTATCGTGAATTTCCTCGCTGCCGCCAAATCTCATGAGCTTTTGTAAAATGACCACCGGTTTACGCAAGACCCTGACGTGACTTTGTAACTAGTGACTAATGGCTGTTTAAAAATAATTAATACGGAAGACATGTGACTAACAACTATATAAAAATTAATTAATACGGAAGACGCGCCAGCGTGGCCTAAAGGTCTTAGCCGACCCCAGAAAGGCGCAAATTAACTTAAAGAAAAAAAATTGCTATAGATTTCGACACGTCACTAACTACTGAACGTAATCTATAGCAAATCATGTAAAGTAAGTAAGGTACATCTAGATAAATTTAAGACCCTTCGCTATAATTTGGATAAAAATCTTTTTGTGTAAAAATGAACTGAAAAATCAACGAAAATTTTAATAACGTAAAGTAAGTAAAGTAAAAACGTGTCTTCACACACAGGTCTCCAAAAAGGTAGGAAGAGGCACAACCAGGACACCTATGACTAGTCGAAAACATTAAGTGCCACTATGTGATAGGTGACAAACCTATCGCCAATCGGCCACGTATCCAATCACTGACAATTTTATTTTTAAAAGGAAAATACACTTTCTTTTTTGTCGCCTGAACGAGGGATCGTACCCGGGTCCTCTTGAGACTAAGTCCAATGCTGGACCGCTAGACCACAGATTTGATTTTCAGAATCAGTTTAATTACTGTACCATCATATGACGTATGATTAAAGAATAAATTATAATTTTCATATCTCACTTTTATCAAGTGTTTAATAATAAGAGAAACCTCTGATAGCACACTTATAGATAAAAGTGAAGTGCTTTTACGTAACTAGTAATTTACCACACACTTCAAGTGCATTATCAGACGTGCGTGTTGGTATCTATTGTATTACGTCGACTCTATATAAAATCACGATTAAAGTTAAAATACGTGAAGGTTATCTGATAACCACATCAATATAATATAACTGAAGAGTTAGTTTTATATATTTAAAAGCACTTGTTCCACGATTTCATTGAGTTACTCGTATATACTATTTGTTACGGTTATACTTGCAGTGAAATTTGTTAATATTTTAATGTTATGTTTCACTAGCTGTTGCCTGCGGCGTTGCCCCCGTGGTCCCACAAGAACATTGTTCCGGGTTAAAAACTAACCCATGTGTAAAAAAAAAGTATCTTCACGCCCATATCCGAGGGGTAGGCGGAGACACAATCATGGCACCCACTACTAACTGAAGACAATAAGTCCCACAAGGTGATAGGTGGCAAGCCTATCGCCAACCGAGCACATATCCAATCCCGAGATACATTTTTCTATTAGGAAATTAGAAACACCAAATTTCCTTTTTGTTACCCGACGAACCCGGGACCTCATGCAGTCAACTCCAACACCTGAACCGCTAGATCACAGAGGCGATTATGTGCTAATCCAACTAAACATCTATGTGTATACCAAATTTCATGAAAACCGGTTCAGCAGTATTTGCGTGATGGAGTAAAAAAACAAACAAATTTTCGCATTTATAATATTAATAGGATTGTCGAGTTACTAAAGCGGTCTGAGATTTCGATCTTAAGATAGCAATGCACCAGTAATATCAAAGGTTTCTCTAAGCGATGGTTAACTCTTACCGTCAATAACGCTGTTTTTTTATTTGCTACCTTCATACTGAATAGTATAAAACGAATTCGCTTTCAGCTGTCTGACCCTATATTTGTATACACTTGAAAATTGCTTAACGATTTTAAAACGGTTTTCTTTAACAGACATAATGATTCAAGAGAAAGGTTTATATGTAACATACAAGTTCGTCCGATCGATAGAAACTGGGTCGGGCTACTAGTCCCACTAATGTTATAAATGCGAAAATTTGTGAAAATAGATGAATGTTTATTACTCTTTCACGCAAAAACAACAATAGGGATCAATATGAAATTTTACAGAGATATAGTTTATACATCAAAATAACACATAGAATACAATTTATAAAAAATATGCTTATAGATGCTAGTATTAAAAATCAAACATTTAATGGTTAAAGGATTTGTAAAATACTAGCTGTCGCCCATGGCGTTGCCCGCGTGGTTAATGGGTCCCACAGGAACATTTTTTCGGGATAAAAACTATCCTATGTGCTAGTCCAAGTTGATTTCTCTATGATTGTGCCAAATTTCATTCAAATTAGTTCAGCACTTTTTGCATGAAGGATTAACAAACAAACATACAAGGTTTCGCATTTATAATATTTATTGGACAAGGAATTCAGTACTCTTACAACTCTTCTAGGTAATCATTACCTTCTTACCTACAACGTCTTACACTATCATTATTCGGTCTGCAGTGATTTTTGTATGTTCGCGTTAATGAATACATATTCGTTTAATTTACATAAATTGTAGTATATTGAATTTTCCTATTCACTCTACAGATAAACAATTATATTATAACCGAATTGTTATTCTTCTTCTTAATAAAGCACAATTGACAAAATGCAAATTGTATTCATTGTATTTAAAGACGCTGAGATTTAAAAGTAGTGTTGAAATATCAAACTGGCGTGACGGCTAGGTCATGTATTTTTTTTTTCTTTTTTTTAAGTTCCGTTGTCCCTTTTTGGCATTGGCTAAGACCATGCTTCAATGTTTTAGACTAACATGATTTTAAAAGTTTATCACGAATCTCTTAAAGTATAAGATGTGTATGATTGATATGTTAAAAATGCCAAACTTTCATCAGTTGCATGCAATTTTGCAAGTCAAAATTTTATTCTTTAATATTGTTTAGTATCAAAATATATCTCGTTTTCACTTCAATACTTCAATACTGAGGTGGTTTCATTATATTATTCATTAATTCTATTGAGATTAAACGTTGAAATATCATGAACTTTCTAATCTACGCCGACTTCAATGCATTTCATGTACAGTTAGCTACATAGATATCTGACACTTTCTCCAAGCGCAAATCCAATATTGAGGCCTTTGGGGGTTTAGCATGGCCATCGTAATCAAGATTTGTTTAAAAGACTTGTGACGTCACACTTTTACGGTTAATTGAAGCCGACATTGATGATAATTTTTATGCAGATTTCGTGTTTATCCCGCTTACGCCACGTAGTCAATTTGGCCAAACACATGGTTCATAACACATACCTACAATTTACAAATTTACTGATCAGGGTCAGTCAGATCACTGCTATTAATTATTGTATTAAACATGATCTAATTCATACTCCGCGTATCACTTATACTTTACTTACTTGACTGATTTTTGGGAATCGCTTTCCATTTTTGAGATCTAAATCCACGACTGCTTTTTGCAATACTGAAAAGTATTGTGATGAGGTCAGATATGTAACCTATGCTGACAACTGAACTAAAAAATACTTTTGTAATTCCACATACTTTTCTTACCCGTAGGGTTACTCTCGATGCTCGATTCACGCAATAATGGAAAATTGGAATCGAGTATGCCATTTTAGGTACTCTTGAACACAACACTCACAAATTAATAACATTTAGTTAATAGAAAACAAAAAGTTATTTTATAAGATTCGTTGAACTTATTTGTATCTCAATGTTAACAATCCGCTAGAACTGTGTTAAAAAGTACCTTAAATAACATATACGATTCCAATTTCCTATTCACATGATATCGAGAACCAAAAGTAGCCCTACAGGTCTTATAGTCAAGTCGACCCCACTTTTTAGAAAAACCATATTGCCCTGAAACCGTTTTTCGGCTGAACTCTTTAGTGAAAGATCTAAGTCCGGACTATAAAAATGGTGTATGGCAAAAGATATAGATAAACAATGAATATGTTTTCTTTGTTTCAGACTATGGTCGTCAGGATGCAGATCACGATACCAAGGATCAATGGGTCGCCTCAAGTTTTTGAGGCGACCTTTCTGTATAATAGGTAAGGATAAATATGTTTCTAGCTATAATCCCCACTCCTACTTACCTACCCGACCGACTTTTAAATATTATTACAAACCTTAAGTCATTATCTTTTTCACCGTGTTGATCCGGGGCCCTTTGTCGGATTGGACCATCTGTCTTTCTGCAAGACAGCTCGTAAAAGGCGAGCATAGACTTACCGTCACTAACACCGTGACATGTGGCTAGGTGGTCTAGTTTTACAGCGACTCATCTAGATTGGTATTCCTGCCGCCATAACATCAATGCTTACCGTGTTCCGGTTTGGAGGATAAGGTAGCCGAAAAACTTACTTTTGCTCAAGGCCTGATATCCCGGCCTCAGGTAGGCAACGCACCATTGCCACATTTGGTGTTTTTAGACGGCGTGAATTTCTTACCATCAAAAAATCCGTCTGCTTGTTTGTCCAATATCATAAAAAAAAATATCTAACTCTTTATCAATTTTATACCGAAAACAAATACACGCCAACAAAACACTCTCAATGTTCATTTGTCACTTTAAGCTTATTTTGTCTCTCTCGTTTCAATTTGAAGATACTTTTAGTGACACAGAAAACAAAAGTGTCAACTTCAAACACAAATTAAGTAGGACAAAGTAAAGCTAAAGATCCGTTTCCAGCCAGTATACGGACAAATAAAAGATTTGTTTTATTGTTACTATATTGGTCCAGTAATCGCGTGACAAACAATTAAGAGAAAGCTTTTTTTGTAATACAACAACAAAGCTCTTAGCCTGTAGACACTATTGATGTTATAGGTATGTTACAGCCCTACGGCCAGGATGCAAGCCTAATCTGCAAGTGAGGCCTACCATCCCGGCCTCAGGTTGACAACGCATCATTACCACCTTTGGTGACTCTAGGCGGCGTGAATATCTTACCATCAGGAAATTCGTCTGCTTGTTTGCCTTCCAATAACATAAAAAAGTGTACTATATCCTCCGACCCTTAACACGACGAAGCTATACACTGTTATTAATGCGTCAGGGATAGGTAAGACAGTGGGTCGCTGGCAAGTAGCTGCACAACTTTACTACCTATGGTCTTATTTGACACATTACGATGACTGCCTCGTTAGTCGATGGGATACCGTACACGCCTAACTTCACTGACTAACCTCGAAGCTCGAGTTTGATTCCCGACGAGGACAGACTTTTGTGTGATGAACATTTAGATGCCTGTATTTCTGAGTCTGGGTGTTTATTGAATTTATTCCGGTATCTACATAAGTATATCTGTGTTGAATAATAGCCATAGCACAAGCATTCCATTTGCTTATTTCGGGGTTAGATTTAATTTGTGTAATATTTCCGCGGATATTTGTATTTTTATTACATATAGATAAATATATAAAGAGACAAATAGGCGACCTCAACCAACACGAGTAGTAAATGTTTAAAATTATCAAACTGACTGTACCTGCCTTCTTTTATTCATTAACTACATTACCCAAGTTTGAGATTGAGAATTAATAATAAACAAGAATGCAGGTGTTTCAGAAACTCAAATTGGCTATTTAATTTGTAATTTTCAATATCTACCACTGTATAAGTTTGTGGATTGGGTGCTTAAGTCGAATTATGAATTGTTTAGCATTCGAATGTAGTCTTTAGAATATATCTTGATAGGTTTGCAGACTATTTTAAATTAATCGAGCCTTAAAACCTACATAGCGTACTTATATAGCTTAATTAACCTGTATTATATTATACAACTAAAGAAAATTATAAAAAAAACGTTTAACTGTCTTTTATATTTGTAATTTCCTCGCCTTTGTGGTCTAGCGGTCCGGCGTCGAACATGTCTTCTTGAGGTCCCAGCTCCGATCCCCGGGTCAGGCAACAAAAAAAATTAGAATATGTATATTTTCCAATTTCTAATAAAATTGTCCGAGATTTGACATGTGTTCGGTTGGCGATAGACTTGCCACCTATCAAATTGTGGGACTTAGTGTCTTCGGCTAGCCCGCTAGGCTAGGCTAGTCTGGTTGTGTCTCTACCTACCCCTTCAGGGATTTAGGCGTGAAAATCCTTTTCTTATTTTAATACATATTTTTAGTTAAAATGCAAAAGATAACTTTTTAGGCGTAGAATGGAAGGTTTTTTTTGGGTAACTAATAGTGGAGCGCTAGGTAAGTTCCTTCACATTGAGGTTTTAAGTCAGTCAGTATTAGACTAGTGTTTCATAAGTATTCTGTGTTTATCCTAACGTTACTTTATGAAAGTAAGAGTTGGATATAACAGTACTATAATCATTTTAGTAGCATAAATGCTATCGAAATGATTATGCCCGGGGAAACTCAGGTTGACATTTCACGACCAAATCGCTAGGGTATTATCCGATGGTGGTGTTAAGTGTCTCCAAAAACTGCGCCTTTGTATGAAAAGAGTAATGAATACGGAGCGTAGAGAGACATATCTTTGTACTTAGCACTCGATATAATCGGTCTACCTCCCAAGGGACTTTGCGTAAAGACAGGTATGCGTAGTTAAAATAAAATTACTTTTTATTGTGCACCAATACACTAACACAAAACTTAAAAATAAATGATACACAAAGGCAGCCTTATCGCCAAAACAGCAATTCCTTCCACCGAACCCTGTAGTATGAAAATACAATCACAAAAACGATGTGCGGTAGTGCTTCTAATAGGTACACGGAAAATAAATATAAAGCAAAAAAAACTGGTATCAAAATATCGAACTTTGGTATTGTCCATAGATAATTAAAGTGTAGTAGTATAACTGCAACAAAATATTTTAGTCCATATTATGTCGCATAAGTTAGCAAGAAAAAGTATTTTTTAATATAAATCTTCTTACTGGTGAGTCTTTGTCAAATAACTAAAATAGCACCAGTAAAAAAATTACATACATACGAGTAGAAACACAGTCGAATTGAAAAACTACTCCTTTTTTTAAAGTTCGTTAATTTGAATTTACTAGGTGGTAGAGTTTCGCAGCGACTCGTCCGGATGGGTAGCACCGTCTTACCTATTCCTGCCACCATAGCATCCAATGCTTGCCGTTGATAGGTTCCGGTTTGGAGGGTAAAGTAGCCGGTGAACTTACTTTTGCAATTGATGCCTAACATCCCGGCCTCAGGTTGGCAACGCATCATTACCATCAGAAAATCCGTCTGCTTGTTTGCCTTCCATTATCATAAAAAAAAGAATAAAAATTGTGGTAAACATTAATCAAAAAAATGGGTGTCGAGATTCGACGACCCCACTGATCGCTGGTGGTGTTCTAGTACTCTAACTTATAAAAGTAGTCACGGCTAAATGGAAGAGTCTTGACTCGATAGTACTGGCACAGAATAAATAATAGTACTCATACTACGTACAGAAAAGTAAATGAAACGCAAGCAAACTCGAATCTTAAAAACCAAATCGAAAAAGTTACACGCAGCAAGTAAACCCGATTTACTTAAAAACTCAAGCAATCAAAATTGAAATTTAATACGAGTAAGTTAATTGAAGAATCATATAGTTCTGATCGTAGCTAAAAACTTTTTTTTTATGACATTGGAAGGCAAACAAGCAGACGGATTTCCTGATGGTAAGAAATTCACGCCGCCTAGAGACACCAAAGGTGGTAATGATGCGTTGCCAACCTGGGGCCGGGATGTTTGGCCTCGAGCAAAAGTAAGTTTACCGGCTACCTTACCCTCCGAACCGGAACACGTCATGACGTTATGGCGGCAGGAATAGGTAAGGCGGTGGTACTAACCCGGGTGAGTCGCTGCGAAACTCTACCACCTAGTCAGATATCACGGTGTTAGTGACGGCAAGCCTATGCTCGCCTTTTACGAGCTGCCTGGTACAGGAAGGCAGATGGTCTATTCTACAAAGGAGCCCGAACCAACACGATGTAACAATCCAATAAACTGTGCTACTAAATCCCCTTTATACAACCTTACCAATAGCAAGTCATGGACTAAGATAGCGACAATTATCTCTCCCAATCAGAAAAGCCGTCTAATTTTTCGTTATCTTACAAAAAAGTACGATTTTACCGCAAAGGAATATAAATGCGTAAATTAACTCGGCCTACCTTCAATTTATTATATAAACATTTCACGAAAGTGTCAGCTTAACCTTCAACAGGCTTCCCTATTTTTGCGTACGTTCCACGCGACCGCTTTCACACCCTGGGGAGTACACCCGGCCTGAGACCATGCCATAACCGGCAAACATTGTCACACAATTCGTGACTTCCCTTTTTTATGTTGCATAACAAAACACTGGTACGCTTTCATTTCACTTTTGTTTTGTTGTATTTTTAATGAAACAGAAATGTCCTTCCTAACGAAACAAGCTCGAATTAACTTGGATATATTTCTAAAAATAGTAGTTTCTTTAATTAACTATTCACATTGACGAAATAGATGTAACTTCGAATTTGGATGAGTACAGGTAGGAGGAGATCTAGGTTGACATTTCATGATCAATTCGCTTGGGTTTTTCGAGGGTTGTGAACTATTAAAACGGGAGTGTTTGATTGAAAAGCTCAGCATTTCTTATTTTTCACTGTCCATGTCCTTTTGTCAAAATGTTTGTGTACAATAAAAAAATAAATAAATAATTTAACAATTTACACGGCCACATTTTTTCGTTGTTATCGACAGCCCACTACATGCGACACAACAATGTTTATTTTATTCTTTATTTCATTCTTTGGATTGCATTAGTTTTGCTTAGTCTAGTTTTATTTCCTATACGAAAGCCAGAGTCTGTCTAGATTCATGAGTCATCAGCGTCGTTGCTTTATCGCAACCACTACCGACTTAGCAACAACGCAGCTACAATCATATTTACAACTGCACAACTGTTTGACTTCCTTTTATCGCTGCGATGTTGTGTAGTTGTGGTACGTGTGAAACAGGCCTTATCTGATTTTGTTTCATATTTATGCAGGTAGGTCAGGTAGAAAATTTTGCCCATTCAAATCAAACTTAAAAATGTTAACGTTTATGGCAGGTCCAAAGATTTGTTAAGACTTGCTACATTCCAGATCGCGTTTCGATTTTTCTAGATGAATATTGAAACGAATTTCACATTTTTTGCACTTTTCTGAGCATTTTAAGTTATACTTAAGTAAACATATAGTCACTTTCTAAGCCGAATTGTATGTACGCTGAAAAAAGATCTCGAAATCTGGAATTAGTTAACAAAAAATCTTTCTCTCCGCAAAACTTTTTTCATCATTTCTAAAAATACTAAAACATACAATAACCCTTGTCATTTTAAAGAAAGTAACACATGAATCATCAAGCATTTAAATAATTCAAATGAGACAATGAACAAGCAAGGTCAAAATGAAAATGTTTATCCATGACGATAATAATATGCGTGTATGTACATTATGTAAATTTTTGTTATACTAACGATTTATGATGTTTCATCGTAACATAACTTATGATTTACGTGGTGAAGCTATTTGTCATATTTTACCAATAAATTTAGAAGTTACAGAATTGCGTTTGCTAAAATATCCCTATATTTTATTTGTTTCATGATGTTGGAAGGCAAACAAGTAGACGGATTTCCTGATGGTAAGAAATTCACGCCTTCTAGAGGCACCAAAGGTGGTAATGGTGCGTTGTCAACCTGAGACCGGGATGTTAGGCCTCGAGCAAAACTAAGGTTACCGGCTACCTTACCCTCCGAACCGGAACACGTCGACGACAAGCACTGACGTTATGGTGGCAGGAGTAGGTAAGGTGGTGGTACCAATCCGGGCGAGTCGCTGCACAGCTCTACCACCTAATCAGATGTCGCGGTGTTAACGGTAATCCTATGCTCGCTTTTTACGAGCTGCCTGGCAGGTAGGCAGATGGTCTATTCTGCGAAGGAGCTCAGACCAACACGAGGTGAAATATTTTCGATAAAACAAGTCAATAGTCTATACTACCATTATAAAGAGGAAAGGTTTGATTGTTTGTTTGAATTGAATAGGCTCCGAAACTACTGGACCGATTTCAAAAATTCTTTCACTTTTAGAATGCTACATTATCCCTGAGTGACATAGGCTTCGTTTCATTAAAATCGATGCAGTAGAAGCCAAATTACGCAGGCAAAGCTGCGTGAAACTGCTAGTCTAAAATAAACAGAAAACAAAATCTATGCCCATACCTACATTTTAAAGAGCTGCTGTGCTGTTCTGTGGACGGAGTACGCCTAAAGCCTAAGATGGAAATAAACCCTGTTTTAAAAAAATAATTTAAATTTACAATTGATCTAGTCTTAACTTCTGTTTAACATGAGTTCGGTTTAGACTTCTAACAAAAAAAGTAATAAACTGGTTCGTATAATTTTGCGAAAGAGCTTGACCTCACTTTATCTCCCTTAACCCTGCTGAAATTGTGACTGTTGATATCTCTATTAAATCTATTTGGAACGGAAGGTTAAGTTGTCCATGTCCACATTATTCATTGATGACCAAATTTCCTTTTTATGGATTGAAGAATTACTTTACAAATTGTCATCCGTTTTGCTATCCCACCTCCTGTGTATAAGTGTTAATCGATACCCTCCATATTTAATGTTATCAATGCGAAAATGTCCGTCTAATACGCTTTGGTAGCTAAACAAAAAGAGCTATTTTTATGAAATTTGATATATAGTAAACATCAGATTAATAAAAAGTATCTTCACGCCCGTATCCCCGAAGAGGTAGGCAAAGGCACAACCAGGGTACCCTAGCCGAAGATACTAAGTCCCACAATGTGATAGGTGCAAGCCAAACCAACCGGGCACATATCCTATCCCGAGCAACATTTTTTTATTAGAAAATTGGAGAAACCCAATTTCCTTTTTGTTGCCCGACCCGGGATTCGAACCCGGGACCTCATGCAATCAAGTCTAACAACTGAACCGCTAGACCACAGAGGCGATAAAAAAAAACTACTTTTAGACTCCTATTTTCCGACCGCCTTGTTGGTTGAATGACTAGGTTACACGCCTAACTTTTTTTTACGTGTAGAAAATCCCCCCGGATACCCACCGCTCTCAAGGGAGAGTAGCGGGTTATGTCGGACTCGAACCGACTAAAAACCACACTATGACCTTCCTGCCGCCCGGCTAGGAGCGAGATGGGGTCGCGTTGGCATTCAGCATCTCGCTCCGCGGCTACGGCCCGGTCCTCACCGGGACTCCTCCTAACCGAGGAAAATCCCCCGACTTCCCCCCCGCATCGAAGGCGCTTTGATGGCAAAGGAACCGCCTTCTTGCGCCCCCGGTCCGCCTGCGCCGGAGCGGGCCTGAGTTCGTTCCTGAGGTCAAGGGTCTTGCCTTAATCGCCCGGCCAATTAAGGCAAGACCCTCGGTCCACGATCATAGGCCGATAGACGTAACATCGACACCTCCCGTGGATTACGATATCACGGGCAGGCCGACAGGGTTAGTGCCAGCAGTGCCCGGCGTTGAGGTACCAATTAGCTTCCCCAAGGTGCTGGCTTGCACCCCGGGTACTGAGCCCCCCCGCCACGACAAGTTTTGGTACCCTGGGGGGGAGGTTACACGCCTAACTAAACCAATCAACCACGAGGCTCGGGTTCGATTCTTGATGGGGGCTGACATTTGTATTTGTGTGATGAACATTTAGATGTCTACATTTGCGGGTCTGGACATTTATTAAATTTATTCTGGTATCTATTTAAGTTTTTTATGTATTAGAATCGTTGATTAGCACCCTTAACACAAGTGTAAATTTGATTACATTGGGGATAAATTCAATTTGAGTCACTTGTCCAGGGATATTTATTATTGTTACTATTATTATAATTATTTTCAAAAATCAACTTTCTAAGAACTATAAAGGGAAATAAAAGTTTTTACAAAAGTAGTTTTAAAGTTTAACTAACTAACTTTTTAGACTTCTAAATCAAACTATTATTAAACAGCTTTTATGAAGTAGTTATAATAAATCATTGATTAAAACTTGATTGCCGTTCGGGATACTGGGACTAAGTCTCCAAAATCAAAGCGATTATTAACTAATTGGCGTATTTTAAAATTGCAACCATTAATCGAGTTTTGGCGCCACCAAGATGGTCCAAGTTTTTTCATAATTATTGAGTTTCGTGTTGATATTGAGTGAAATTAGTCAATTTTGGTGGCATTTTGTACAATTTTGTTCAGAGAAAGTGCACAAATGAAATAATCATGAAGAAATTAGCGTATCGTGTATTTTCTCGTTAACGCCAAATCTCATTACATGAGCTTGAGTAATGAGGCCACCGCTTTAACCCAAGAGCCTGACATGACTTACTGACGACTTATGACTTATGATAATTGATTAAAATTGATAAAAAAAATTGATGCAAATTTCTACTTGACTAATGTCAAAATACTAACGTATAAGCCAGAACCTAAGGTAAGAAAAGAAAGAATCATAAATCCAGTCACGGCCACATAATGGCGTAAAAGCTTTATGTCGAAAACTATTAATATGAAACAAGCAAGTTATTTCTATAGGGAATACACTGTTTATTAACACACAGTCGGTGCTCTGCACGTATCCACTAAGACGGATTAGCTAGTATAAGAGGTATGTAGCGTATAAAGTTATACGAGAGCTAGGGTGTACGTTAAGAAAACAATTTAGATTATGGTATAACGGTAGAGTTTCGCAGCGACTCACTCGGATTAATACCACTGCCTTACCTATTCCTGCCGCCATAACGTCATGACGTGTTCCGGTTCGGAGGGTAAGATAGCCGGTAAACTTACTTTTGCTCGAGGCCCGACTGCAGGTTGGTAACGCACCATTCCACTTTCAGTAAAACATGTCTATAACAAGTGTTATTTTAACTTCGACTGACTGTTCTCATGACAGTCTATAACTTTTTCGATGTTTAAACGACGGGTTAGCGTATATACTCCAACGAGCAATGACGTGGGAGGGGAGCGGGCATGTGGTTCTGGGCGTTTTATGAGTATTTCTATTTATTAATATCGTACCTTTATTATCAATAATAATATATATTATAAAACAAAGTCCCCCGCCGCGTCTGTCTGTCTGTTCGCGATTTACTCGAAAAGTACTGAACGGATTTTCATTCAGTTTTCAACAATAGATACAACAATTCTCGAGGAAGGTTTTAGTGTATAGTAAGTTTATATTTTGTAAAAACCAACGATATTAGTTCAATATGTCGGCAAAAAATAAGCCGATCGGGAGCTTTCCTCGAAAACGCTGGCAAAACCTTTTGAGTTTTCACAAAATAATGTATGGTGGGATTTTTCCTCTTCGATAGATCTTAAAAAAAATGTAAGCGGTGGTATATATATGTCTATCTTTAAAGAATAACCCACATTAACCGTTGTTTTTGCTTTTACTTAAAACAGTAAAATGAAGGGTTACTTTAGAACATATTTTTAACAATACAGTATCAACCCATAATCAAATAAATCTGTTAGATACGTTATGCGTGTAATTTAGAACAAAATTTCCTTTCACACTATCAGAAAAAAATTAACAACTAATGAGTTATCAAAAAGTTAAAACCTTCGGGCGCAAAATTAAATGTCGTTGAAGCGTAGCAAAGACATGCGCGCTTCCATCCCTACTGACATCCTGACATCTAGACATACTTACAAACTTTCGCATTTTTGATATTAGTACGATTTTTATTTTTGAATAACCGAAGCGAAGCGAGGGCGAGCAGCTAGTGATAATATGTATTTACTTTTAATTTGGCTTAATACTCGTAAAATGATAAATATTTTCTTTGTTACTTTCTTATTGAATGACAAGTTCTGCAAAAGTTATCCTAAACCGATTGAGCAGATTTTTAACATAAACACGTATCTAAATTTAATAAAAAAAAGCAGTACCTACTATGTCATAAGAAAGTTGATTTGAAAATGGAGAAGAATATTGTTCACAATAACTCCTTAAATACCCAATATAAGGCAGGGTAGCCGGTAGAATTGCTCACTAACACCGTGACATCTGACTAGGTGGTAGAGTTTAGCAGCGACTCGCCCGGATTGGTACCACCGCCTTACCTATTCCTGCCGCCATAACGTCATGACGTGTGTCGGTTCGGAGGTTAAGGTAGCCGGTAAATTTACTTTTGCTCGAGGCCTAACATCCCGGCCTCAGGTTGGCAACGCACAATTACCACCTTTGGTGTCTCTAGGCGGCGTGAATTTCTTACCATCAGGAAATCCCTCTGCTTGTTTAGCTTCCAATATCATAAAAAAATAATATTTACGGTGTCTTTAGGCCACGATTCGCTCACGTCTTACCTGAAAAAAAAATCAACCCAAAACTAAAAAAATGTGCTCGACCTTCGTTCAAATTCTTCTAATGATGCTTCGGTTGTGAAGCGAAACTTTCGTAGAGTTATTGGTAGTATGTGTTGTTGTTGCTAATAAATCTGTTTAGTATTGTTCATGTCGTGTGGAGCTTGATATGTTTGAGGTCTTTGACTTCTAGTAAGTCCAATTCGTTCAAATCTCACTGTCTTTCCTGTTTTGTTGCACTAAAATACCTATACATTTTTTTGGTGGAAAATTGCAAATCAATTTTTTTTTTTAATTTTATAAATTAACCTACCATATCTGGACTTACGTGGTCCGTCCAATAACCTAAATAAAATCTTGTCACAAAAATATACTTTTTGCAAAACTTACGGTAACACTCAAAGAAGTTAATTAACATTTGATCTATCATTAAGTCATAGTTTAGAACAGATAGTAACGACTTAAGGACAGTTGAAGTCTTGAAGAAGACTTCACAGAAAATGTACCTAAACAATTTAAATCTAATCTTTTCAGCCAGTTAACGTCAGTTATACTTAAATGCAGTTTATTTCAACATTATTTTCATTCTCTTTTATAGTTCTTTAGAAGTTTCGAAAAGGGAGTCTATTAAATTAACTTCATGCATAAATGTCGCCTCTGTGGTCAAGCGGTTCGGCGTCGGATTTAACTCCTTGCGGCCCGGGTTCGATCCCCGAATCATGTAACAAAGAAATTGAAAATATGTGTTCTCAATTATCTAACAAAAAACGTTGCCCGGAATTGGGAATGTGCCCGGTTGGCGATAGGCTTGTCACCTGTCACACTGTAGGTAGTGTCTTTGGCTAGTCATGGGTGCTCTGGTTGTACCTCTACCTACTCTTTCAGGGATATGAGCGTGGAGACACTTATGTATATAAATTAAGTATCATCGAAAGCGGTGTAGCGGTTAAGCTATCAAAGCGTAACATACAAACATTTTCGCATTAATAATATTAAATATTGGTACTATGAATTTACACTACGTTTAAATATAGGTAAAATAGCAAGTAAGCACTCAGTTTTCCAGACGATAAAAGATAACCGTAGCGTATAAATATCATAGGTATTGTAGGAACGTCTCGGTATTGTTGCTGAGATATTGGGCCAATTATGTAAATCTACCAGCTACCCGGTATTATAACCGGAATTAGGTTCTGTCATTATGGCGCCAGGAACAGTTAAAGTGGTGGAGTGAAGTGATATTGTTTGTAATAACCCATTTAACCTTTACAAGCAATGTACAAAAAGGATCGCAATTTTAAAGTAATATAGCCGAGTTTACCAATTTGAAAATAACCATCATTTAGTTAACCATTGATTTAACACTTTTTATATGATATTGGAAGGCAAACAAGCAGACGGATTTCCATTTCCAGAAATTCACGCCGCCTCGAGACACCAAAGGTGGTAATGGTGCGTTGCCAACCTGAGGTCGGGATGTTAGGCCTCGAGCAACAGTAAGTTTACCAGCTACCTTACCCTCCGAACCGGAACACGTCATGGCGTTATGGCGGCAGGAATAGGTAAGGCGGTGGTACCAATCCGGGCGAGCTACTGCGGAACTCTACCACCTAGTCAGATGTCACGGTGTTAGTGACGGTAAGCCTATGCTCGCCTTATACGAGCTGCCTGGCAAGGAAGGCAGATGATCTATTCTGCAAAGGAGCCCAGAAATAATGGAGCCGAGTTCACCAATTTGAAAATAACCATCGTTTAGTTAACCATTGATTTAACACTGAACAGTTGTTAAAGCCTTTAGTATATGTTTTGGTGTTCACAAACAAATTCAACACATCTGTGTTTATTAATGTTCACCACATCTTAGCGCCATATGCGTCAGGTCGTATAATACTGCTATTCAAGGATGTCGCTATTCAGAATAAAATTGCGTAGGAAATGACATGTCACAGAAATAGTAGCGTAGCATATAATATCACAAAATGTATATTTCTTCATGGACTCTATAACTTAACACAAATTTTTCAAATTGGGTGTCTGACCATTACTGCTGTTTGTTTTCTAATATAGGATGGATATTTGAATTGTTATTCTAATGAGTATTTGTACCGATTTGCTGTAAAATTCACATTGTTTCATTTCATTTGCAATATAACGTACAGAATTGGTATTAAAATCAGTGACAATAATTGATTTCGTAAATAGGTATAATAACAAGTAAGTAGGTACATTATAAAATAAAACACTAATAAAACTAAATCTGTACATGAAATATTTTAAAAGCAGTATTTGATGCGTATTGTATTTTTGATACAAGACCCTTATAAAAGACTTAATTTTAATTGGATTTTTGTCGGTTTGTTTGTTCACTATTGACACAAAAATTCTTCAACGGATTTTACTAAACTTTGTTAGTAATAGCTTATAGCCTAGGTCAACATTTAGAATACCGTTCACTGAGAGAAAATATTTCATCCCTATGAAACCATGAAAAGTCGCTTTAATGTGTGTACAAATTTACGGGCAACAGCTATGAAAAAAAGAAAATTCCGACAGAAGTAATACCGAGATTTGAGAAATTCCATAGCAGCTACAACCAATTTATCTAATAGATGACAAGATAATCAATGGTTAAACTACCCAGGATAGTACGTTTAAGTTAAACAGTGGTTTAACACATGGTAGTGGTCGCCCATTGGTCGAAATTCGATCATAATAAATTTTAATATCTTATTGATAATCTGCCAACTAGGAGTTTTGGCGCCATCGAGAGAAAAGATGGTCGAATATTTTTTCATAATTATTTAATTTCGTGTTGATATTGAATGAAATTAGTCAATTTTGGTGGCATTTTGTATAATTTTGTTCAGTGAAAGTGCACAAATATAATAATCATGAAGAAATTAGCGTATCGTGTATTTCCTCGTTGCCGCCAAATCTCCTTACATGAGCTTGTTTAATGAGGCCGCCGCTTTACCCAAGAGACCGACATGACTTACTGACGACTTATGACTAATGACTACCTAATTATAATTTACAAAATTGATATAAAATTTGATGCAAACTTTTACTTGACGGAGGTAAAATACTAACGTGAAGGCCAAAACTTAAATAAAGAAAGAAAGAAAGAACTATTTGTTTACTTTAAACAATTACTTTGTTTCCAAACTGTACGGTGCGCCATCTGTGATCTTTTATCGTTATCGTCAATATATTTGTTTGTGTGTGTCGAATGCATGGTAGTACGTATAATGTTTTTTTTTTAATAAATGCACTTTATAAATATTATCATTAAAAATATTAGCGTTCTGCACTTCTCCACACATAAACTATAAGTGTGCCAAATTTCATAGTCCTCCGTCAACGCAATTTTCGTAAAAGAAGGTCCAAAATTTTTGATTTACGTATTAATATATACATAACCAATGTTTTGTCTAAATTCAATATAAAACGTCTTTTACGATATAACCGACCGATTAAAATAAAACCGTCTGTTGGTAAACTCGAGCCTTAATCCTTGTAAAGGACTTTTGTCATCAATAAATAATGTGGACATGGACAACTTAACACTCGTTTCAAATAGATTTCATAGAGATATCAACAGTCACAATTTTGTCAGGGCTAGATCCCTAATAAAGTGAGGTACGAACCCTTTCGCAAAATTATAGGAACAATTTAATTACATTTCGTGGCACCGTAACAATAATGTGTACATATTTCAACATACATACATACAGATACACACATAATTGATAAACACTTATAACGTGGTAAAATATACGAGTGGTCAGATAAAGGTAGTTTACGGTAGACAGGGCCAAATATATTTATTATTTAAAATTGTTTATAATTGTAATTCAAATTGTAATAAGTATAGAACTATTTGTTAAATGAACATTAAAACATAATTTAATAATTACTTTTAAAAATATTAAAATATTTGCACACCAGATGGTAGTAGAATATGTAGAAAACTTTGAATAATTTTGTAACAACTTCAACACGCATATATATTCCGCAAATTAATATATTTTCTTTCTTTCTCTAAAAAGTGCACAAGTATTGACATATTTAAGTGAAGGAATTTGTGTATTTTTTGAATCGCCGCATTGGTGAAAAGGTTAGCGTACAGTTCACACAGCTTACAATCACACAACTCTAGAACAAACATGCTTGTCACTATCCATTAAAGTATCTTCATGCCCATATCCCCGAAGCGGTAGGCAGAAGCACAACCAGGGCACCCACGACTAGCCGAAGACACTAACTCCCACAATGTGATAGGTGGCAAGTCTATCGCCAACCGGGCACATTTCCAATCCCGACCAATAATTTTTTTTTATTAGAAATTTAATCACTATCCATTAAGACCTAGAAAGAAAATATCTAAAAAGCATTGCCTTGTTTCATTTGTTTGTATTTGTCCCACTTATAAACGGACGCCTTTGCTCCCTGAAACAACGTTTGCACAATTCTTCGCCAATTACAGAAAAGCTGACCTTTGATTAAGTTGAACTATTCGCTCTTTAGACGAAACCCGACCTTATAGCAGGTAGATGATAGGCACGGTGTCTCGTTTCACGGAGAGGAACGTTCACGTCCGTAAGAAATCTTAATCTCTCTTGGAAATTTATTGGCGGCTTCGCTAGAGCGGCAATAACCTATTACTTTATTTCCTTCGATGGAACGTGTTCCTTCATTCAATGAAAATGGTTTCAAATAAGTTTCATTTTTTATTTCAATCTCGCTGTCCGACGAACTTTGTAGCGTCTGATCTTAAGTGGCTTTTGTGCTTAGCAGGATATTCTCGAGTTTTAAAGATGTTTGGCGATTAATTTTCATTTAAGAATAATTCAACTAAACCTGGTAAAAACTTGAGTTACTATTTTTCTTTGACGCACAAATAAATACAATTTCTTTGGTTTTACACACGTTATAAAAAACTCTTGGAACGCCTTGCTTGAAACTCTTGAAAGACATGTCTTACTACAACAATCAACCAGGAGGCTCTGGTTTCATTTCCGATAGAAGAAGGTACTTATGTGATGAATGTTTAAATGTTTGCGTTTCGGGGCTTGAGTATTTACAAATTTCTTCTGGTATCTAAGTATTTTTACTATAATCATTAAGTACTTAATTAGCTAGAATGTTATAATTTGCTTACGTTGGGATTAGATTCAATTAGCGTGACTTGTCTAGAGATATTTATTATTTATTTATTTAATCTTTAAATCAGATAAAACAACGAACGTTTCAAAACGAACAACTTTCTTATCTCATAGAATTTTATGAAATGAAAAATACAATTTTATTCTTGTTATAAAAACCTGAATTTACATAAAGCTGTGATTCTGCTATTCATAAACTAAGCTTATTTTAAATGCATATGCTATCTTTTTCAAATAAAACAAAAGAGATGGAACGTTCTGGATATGTCAAATGTTGATACATATAATGTATTCAATGTTTTCCGAGTGATTTATTAAACGTCTATAGAAATCTCGTGTAGACTAATCTGACAGCACTAAAAGCATTTTGTCTCTTTTTATTACTTTCGTGGAAAGAAGATAGCGATAACTTAAAACTGGTTTAGAGAGCACGCAACAAAATTACCACCAAAGTTTAGATTTGACTATTAGTATTGAAAGTACGTTTTTGTACTTTGATAGAATGAATATGCGAATATAATATAACATAATTGTATAATAAACCTCTGTTATAGGTTAGCAAAAACAGCCAGTAAGCGGCACAAATAGATATTTAATAAAGTCAGTCCGAAACCGAAAATGTTTTATCCCCTTCAGACCGTTTATATCACAAAAATATAAGGATTTTAATATTTATTGCCTTTATGGTGAACAGGAGTTTTCCTTAAAATAATATATCCGTTAGAACATTTTCCCCATCATTTTACAAAAGGGTAAAATGTAAACAGACGGAATACCCTTTTAACAAATTTGTATGTTGTACAGCGAATACGCAAACAGCCAAGTCACTTTTATTTTATGTACCTACATCTAAGAAGGTTGAATATCTAACGTCGTCACTACATACATATCACTAAGTAGCTTTACTCGTTAAACGTTTAAATTATCGCCTCTGTGGTCTAGCGGTCCGACGTCGGACTTGACATCATGAGGTCCCGGGTCCGATACCAGGGTCGGGAAAAAATAAAATAAGAAAATGTGAATTTTCAATTTTCTAATAAAAATAAAGTTGCCCAAGATTGGATATGTGTCGAGATGGCGATAGGTTTGCCACCTAACATATTGTGGAACTGAGTGTCTTCGGCTAATCGTGGGTGCCCTGGTTGTGCGTCTGCCTACCTCTTTTTGAGTGAACTCTAGGTTTTATAATTTAAACGTGCTTGAACTGCAAAAATAATACTAATTCATACTATACTTTGAATATATACTTTCATCCTTGGCACTTGGTGGAATTCGATTGTATACTCACTTTTTTATAGTAAACTCCTAAACTTTTCTACAATATACTTTATTTTATACTTTATCCAACGGATTTCACTTTTACAACAGAGCTTTTTTCCTGTTTGATCAATTATAATTGAAAAAAGCTATGTAAGCTTTATAATTGTTAGTTCAGTAACTAGCCCTCAATTTTCGGTTATTGGTTAAGTATCTAACAACCAGAGTAACTAACATTCAGTATTTGTTATATATGTTATAATATTTATTATATAAATACTGAACGTTAAAATAAAACAGACTTATTTATCATTAGTTATACAAACCGATTTGATATAAATATAAAGTGTTAAATAAAGTGTATTGCGGGAAAGTAGGTACATGAGTTTCCTTTAAAAAATTGTGCATACATTTCTTAATACTATTCATGCGGAAGTCTGTTTGTCAAGCTTTCATGGTCATACCGCTAAATCGATCTTGATAAAATTTGATAAACCTGCATATAAATAATTAAAGACCCCAAATTCGAACATATGCTCCTTTTTTTCCAAAATCAACCCCTAAAGAACTATAATAATTAATATTGTAATGTCTTTAAGGAAACAAAAAAATCTTTGAAAACTTTTGGCAAAGAATGCAAAAAGATAAACAGTTTAAGATAAAATACATTATCTGTATTTCGAAATTGCTGATAAGTTAATCTAATTTGGGTTGAAATTGTGTGCAAGTATTTAAAATAATCTGCCTTTTCATCGACCTTTTCCTAAACTGTACCACAAAGTTACTCGAAGATCGTTTGCGACGATAAGGTCCTACCTTTTCGTTATCTCTTAAAGGCAATGATGCTTTATTCTGTTTTCAGTTACCTCCAGAAGCCATTAATCTTTTTGCGTCAAAGATGTATGAAATACTTAATGCTTGAAGGACCTTATTATATCTATTTTAGTTTGTTCTTTCTGGTTACATTGCATTTTTTTAAATAAAAAGTATGAAATATAAGATATGAAACACTTTATGTATTGGGACATTATTATTTCTATTTTAGCTTATTCTTTCTGCTTACATTGAATATTTTTTTATTAAAAGATATGAAATAGGTACTTTATGTATGAAGGACCTAATTATATCTATTTTAACAATTCTTTCAGCTTAAATTGAATATTTTTTTAATAGCATTAAAACTAACTGCTTTGAAACAAAAAATAATAAAAATCACATGAATCAATTTTATTACCTTCATCCGAAAACCTTATGAGAGTTTGTTCCACTTAACGCTTTCTTTTTAGACATAAATTGAATAAAACACGAAAAAAAATAAGTTAAATAGTCTGACGAGTACAAAATCAACCCGTTTTTTTATTAATTTAGAAAAAAAATGCTTGTAATTTATAAATATAAATTGTTTTTTATTTTAATTAATAACTGATCAATAATTGTAACTGATTAAGATACAATTTAAATAAGCCTTAAACTTACCTGTAGTTTATATATATGTATTGTTATAATATGTTATGTATTATTAAATTTAAGTCAAAAAGCACTGAACTAACTGTTGTAAAATATATATAAGACCAATGTGGTCTATCCAAACTCAATTATCAAATTCGGATAATTAATTCTATAGAAAAATATTCCTAACGTAACATAAAAAATCATGTCACAATGAGAACAAAGCCGTTTTTAAGCTGGTTGAAAATTTAGGCTATAAAACTATAAATAAAGTAGGTAAGAAAAATTCAAATTTAACTTTAATTTAAAAGAGAATTGAGAATAACATAAATGTTATGGTGTACAACCATAACATTTATGTTATTCTCAATTCTCGTGGGACGAATTCATAAAATGTTATTTTGAACGTTAAAATTTCATAACCACTAAAGCCTTTCGAAAACAAATTAAAATCCCACTGAACATTATCAACATTAATTTGATAAATGTTTCTTTGTAACTCAAATATGTTATTTCCTTAACATTTCGCCACTTTCATACAAATATTTAGTAAATACTATAACTTCTGAGTAGTTTCAGTGCTAAGTAGCCTTTTGACTTTCCAAAGAATCGAGAGACCTAACGAAAAAAGAACTTTGTTATTTCTACTAATTGCTGCAGATATGCACGTTCAGCCAATTCTAGTTTGAGGACAGGGCTCATACCATTTAAAAGGGTAAAACTTGTGTGTACGATGTCGCCAAGAGCTTGTAAATAAAAAAGAAAATGTTTATTCAACATTATAACAAACTCATTTTAAGAAGTCAATTTTGTTTAAATGGAAATGCAAATTACTAGGACAAAACGAGTAACTGAGAGAGTAACTTAAGTCCGGCCATCTTTTTGGAATTACACTTTATTGGCCCACAAAGGCTGTTTAAAGTGTGATAACTAGTAGATGTTAGACATTTTTTTTACTTTTTATAACTAGTAGACATTAGACAAACAGTTGTTTAATAAAATGCTTAATCAGTACAGAATTATTTACAGTATAGAATTCAGTATCTCCTCTCTGCCTAGCAGCTTGTAAGAAGCTAGCATAAGTAAAATTTATCGTGACCAATCATTCCTCTAATGCTTGAGTACTATGCAGCAACTTCATTTTCTCCTTGCCACTAAAATCACAGGGTCATGTTCCTTCATGTCCATTGTCACCCAGGCCACAAGATAAAGACGCCACTAAAATCTATAGACCATCTATGATTCATATCTGTAGACCACGGTTCTTTTTTAGTATAAGGAGAGTCGTTTGCTTGTTGTACATATAAAAAAATCAGAGGCCCAACCGTGTGGTATTTTGAGCCCTCGACAGAAAACGAGGTGTTTCATAAATTTGACGTCTCTGTGTGTGTCTGTCTGAGGCATTATAACGTTTGAACTGATGTACTGATTTCAATGGGTTTATTTTTTTAAAGTTGACATGATCGAGATGGCATAAGTTTTGTCGGAGGTTCATTGAAAATTTTGTTACTCAATACCACTTTTATATTTTTAATACAGAAAACTTATTGTTTTTTTCAATAAAGAGATTAAAGCGACTTAGACAATCAAAAGTACCGAATTAGAATTAAAACAAACTTAATCTATTGTTTAAAATCCTTATTAGCAAACTTCCAAAACAATTCAATAAGGAAATACTTCGTGAGTTTATGAATAAGCAATGATATTGTCTTGCTTAAATGCTAAGTTACTCCATTGTTTAAAAGCTAAGAGCACCTTAGTACGAGTATATTATCCATAGACAGCTTTTCTCAAAGTGTTCTTTTAGATCTCGGCTTTATTTAGCATCCGCAAGACAATTGCACTTTTATTTTCAGACACGTTCGGAACTAAAACAGTATTTTATTCATAAGTAATATCCGTAATTCTTTTGGTATAACCTAGACTAAAATAAATTAAATGTTGGGCTTTTATAGCGCTTTTACTGTTTTGTGAACGACTAAAATGAAAACGGTTTTATAGCAAATTTAGTATATCAGAAAACATATTAAAAATGGGTTGTCTGAAATAATCCTGAACATTTTTTTTAGCTTTTAAAATATTTTTTATTCATTAATGGGTGCCATATTAAGATTTTATCCCGACTTAAAGTAGGAATAAGACGAAGTGCAGAAGTTGGGTTGCCTGAATCTGGATTGCCAAGTATAAACAGATAATTGTCGATCTAGTTACTTACGAGGAATCGGATTATAGGAAAAAAAAGTCAACGTATGTGCAGTTTCACTACCACTTTTATAATGTTTACAACAATTTAAGTTGATATATAGGGTTTTTAATATATTTTCTGATATACTAAATTTGTTATAAAACCAGTTTCATCCTATTATCAGCTCGGTGTAGGTCGACCTTACTTCGGATCGAACAAGAGGATGGTAATTCAAGATTTTCTCCGTGTTGGTCCGGGCTCCTTCGCAGAATAGACCATCTGCCTTCCTTGCCAGGCACCTCGTAAAAGGCAAGCATAGGCTTCCCGTCACTAACACCCCGTCATCCTACCAGGTGGTAGAGTTTCACAACAACTCGCCTGGATTGGTACCACCGCCTTACCTATTCCTACCACCATAACGTCCAATGCTTGTCGTTGACGTGTTCCGGTTCGGAGGGTAAGTGAGCCAGTAAAGTTACTTTTGGTCGAGGTCTAAACTCCCGGCCTTAGGTTAGCAATGCACCATTACCACCTTGGGTGTCTCTAGTCGGCGTGAATTTTTTACCATCAGGAAATCCGTCTGCTTGTTTGCCTTCCACTATCATAAAAAATAAAATAAAGACAAAAACATTGGATAACGCAAAGTAATCTAAAAATATGAAAGTAAATCATGATGTAGATTTTTTTCTAATATTTCTTTACATCCTTAAGTACAAAATATGTGGCACCATCTAGAGCAGAGGTGGGCAAATTCTTTTGACCGCGGGCCGGCAAATTAAAAAAAAATTAGTGGCGGGCCAGTAAACTATAATTAATCTTGAGTCGGGTCGGTTTATTAAAACACCTACAAATAGCAGTTTATATTAAAACTTTGTATAAAGATAACATAAGGCATTTTTTTATTTTACAATCCTTTATTGAAATAAAATCTATTTATGAATTCTGAACATATGAAATACGTAATTTAAATGTTTGAAGTAACGATTCAGTATCTTAATTGTTCAAATGTCAATAGTCTTTTAACATTTCGACCATTAACTTTTTAAGGAGGTTCATATTTTTTCTAAAAAAAAAACCTAGGCGGGCCGGATTAAAACCTCTCAAGGGCCGGATCCGGCCCGCGGGCCGTAATTTGCCCACCCCTGATCTAGAGTGATAAAAACAAACGAAAATACAGAGATATATATCTTCGTAAGTGTGATTTCCTAGCCTCTTTAGCCTACGGGCTATCTTACATAAGATGTATTTTTCTGTCCTAGATGTCACAACCATCTTGGCATCAATGGTTGTCCTGGGGATGGGTTCGTCTGGTCAAGTTTTTGCTGCATCTGCGCTGAGAGGGTTGCGATTCTTCCAGATTTTGCGAATGGTGCGTATGGACAGACGGGGAGGAACATGGAAACTTCTAGGCTCAGTTGTCTATGCTCATAGACAGGTAATTATTTTTATTTATTACTCATCAACTTTGTACTTCGACATTGCGAAAAATGTTCACAATTGTTTACACGAATAAACAATTTACCGCCTCGTTGGTCAAGTGGGCAGTGTATACGCCTAACAACACCGATCAACCACGAGGCTCGGGTTCGACTCCTGACGAAGGCAGGATTTTAGATGTCCCCATTTCTAGATCTTGGTGTTTATTAAATTATTTTGGTATCTATTTCAGTATTTCTATGTATAAGAATCGTTAACTAACACCCATAACACAATCATATTATATGCTTACTTTGGGCTTAGATTCAATTTGTGTAAGTTGTTCAGGCATATTTATTTAATCACTGACGGTATTTGAATCTCTATCCTTCGTCTCTCTGTGCTCTAACTTCCTTAAGGATTACGTCAATAGCACTGCCCCTATGTTCTGTCTGACATTATTAGGTAAATGAGTTCAATATTGCAAAAGAAATTCACATTTTTTTAACTTTAGCACTTTTTCCGTAATTAGAAAAAATATTCACAAAATCAAGGTTAAAATCCTGTTTTAAACAATTAAGAACAGTATTTGAACCAGTACCCATCGTCCTTAGCTGACCCTCTAAGTATATACTCGTAATATGTAGTGAGTATGTATGTTTATCCTTGTGTACCTATATAATGTAGAGTTTAACTAGCATAATGCTACAGAGTAAATAACTTATATAGTTTATATTATTATATGTGTGGCACCTTCGAAACTTCACTCTCTATTGGCCTAAAGCACAAAAGGTTGACTGGTGAATAAATACCAATAAAATAAATAAATAATCATATGAGCGACTGTGGACCGACACATAGAAGTGAAATTATTAAAAAAATAGTGAAAAATATCCGAAGCACGAGAAAAGTGCTAAAATTAAAAATATTTAGTTTCTCTATACGTATCTGTTTTCAAAGCTACAAATGTTTACTCAGGGTACGTTTGTCTCTTACTGTCTACTTTAACATGAAAGAGATAAACATAAAGACCGTAGTTCGAGAATCACATGTGTAAACGAGTGGTATAATAAACGTTCGGCTAGTCTAACAAGTCAAGTTGTTTTGAATTTTGATACACGATAAATTTTTCGTATTTTCAAATTTAAAAATATCTATGTATACAAAAGAAAGTCGGGTTTGTTACCACACTTATAACTCGGAATCTGTTGGACCAATTGTCATGGCTTTTGATTTTTTGGATTTGTCTTCGCCTCGAATAGCAGACTACAAATTAAAAACAAAAATAAAAATTATGAATGATGAATCGCGTGACAGTTAAACCGATTAGACTGAAAATTGATGGAGAGTTAGCTTAGAACCGGAAGAAGGACTTGGGGTACATTTTATCCCTTACAACAGCGAGGAAACGAGGAAAAAACACATTTTAATTTTGCCCGCACAAACTGAACGGGCGGAACGAAGTTCGCCGGAACATCTAGTTTTGTAATAAAGCAGTCATTTAATCCTTAATGTGATCATTTGAGTTTGGACCATTGTGAACTTGTACGTTTGAAAGGATAAAAACGAATTTATGCTGATCAAAGCCAAGACGGATGCTGTATTAAACAACTTTTTGCCTCTGTTGAAAATCCAGTTCCACTCGGGTAGCTTATTTCAAAAGGGACGGCGAGCTGAGATAACGCCTGATTGAGCAGGACATTCAAATTAAATTGCTATTACAATCGTGATCGAAATTATACAAGCGCTGTAAAAGTGCAAAAAACCGACTTCGATTTCAATAGCTTTATCTTATATATAAAATTCTCATGTCAGAATGTTTGCTCCCATACGGTATAAACGGCTTGACTGATTTTCATGAAATTTTGTGAGCATATTGAGTAGCTCTGAGAATCGGCCAACGTCTATTTTGTATAACCCTAAGTGATGAGGGTGAATCTTTTTCATACCCCTTAGTGATAAGGGTGACTCACCCCAATTTTTTTATAGCAGAACAACGTCTGCCGGGTCAGCTTGTAGTAAGTAATATCAACAACCTGAAAAAAAAACAATAACCAACTTTGATTTATTTAATATTAGCAGTCCGTCACAGCTTCTGACGGGTGAACTAACTTCTATAATATATATAATCCTATTAATGTTGTAAATGCGAAAGTTTGTATGTTTGTTTGTTACTCCTTCACGCAAAAACCGTTGAACCGATTTTCATGAAATTTAGTACACACGTAGAGGGTAACTTGGATTAACACATAGCATAGTTTTTATACCCAAAAAATGTTTCTAAAGGACCATTAACCATGTGGGCAACGCCACGGGTATCAGTGAGTCTTCTAAATATAAAAGAAAATCATGTTAGTAACACTAATTATAACTCAAGAAGGGTCTGAAAATTGATGAGGTGGTAACTCAGAGTCATAGAAAGATACAAAATACTTACTTTTTATCCCGTTCGACTACAATAAAACTACGAATTTTTTTTGTAATTTTCCCTAACAAACTGAACGAAAGGAACGAAGTTCGCCAGATTTCAAAGTGTGTTTTTAATTTTTTTTGGATAAGTCTCCGGTTTGCTATGTCTTCCTACTTCTTTCAGGATACAGGCGTGAAGATTACTACAAAAATTACGAGAAAAGAAATCCTAAAAACAATTACGGGACAGCAGTTTATATTAGGGCAATCTATGGAATCATTTCCTAAAAATAATTACTCAAAAATTTCCTTAAAAACATTTAGAGCAAAAATTGCTTAAATAAGTTATAGCAAGGCAAAGTAGATCGGCCAAGGTGAGCCGGGAACTGCAAGATAAAAAACTGAAGCGGCCGGGAAAGCTCCGGTCAAATGTTATCATTATGTTAAATAATAAGTCAATATCGTGAGGTCTGGCACTCGATACTCTCTGCCTAACCCGTAAGGGACCTGGCGTGTTTGTATGTAAATATATAAAATAGTATACATGTGTTCAAAAATTTGAATGAAACCATACTCTATCTAAAAATATACAAAAAGTGTTGAGACTTGAGGACTCCGGAGTAATCTTTAAAAATAGTTACATAATATATAGGCCACGAGCTGTTACTCTTGGTTGATTCTGTAGATCTGAAATATCAATCAATCATTCATTTCATTCAATTATTAAATTTTTCAATCATTTTAAAATATTTTAATAAATCATTGTCATTGTATTAAAGACTAACTTACACCCACGACTTCTTCAACTAGGCATACAATTTAAATCAACACATATTTTTCTTATATTGCATATATTCTGAGTTAATTCGTTATCATACATATGAAAGTATCTTCACGATCATATCCACGAAGAGGTAGACTTATGCACAACCAGAGCACCCATGACTATACGACACTAAGTCCCACAATGTGATTGTTGGCAAGCCTATTACCAACCGAGTACAAATCTTTCAAGTTATTTTTATTAGAAAATTGACAATACACATTTCCCATTATTTTTTGTTCCGACCAAGGGATCGAACCGGGGACCTCAAGAAGACAAGTCCCGGACCATTAGACCACAGAAGCAATTATCATACATAGAAAGTCCGGTTAAAATAAATTCAGTAGTTTTTTTTCTGTAATGTTCGAGAAATTAAAAACAAAACAACAAACATGCAAACAATAAACATACATTTGAAAAATAATGTTTTTGATCTCATAATTTTAAAATTTAAATGACGCCCTACAAATGCTTTTACTAAATTAAAAAAATATTTCTGTCACGTCAGCTTTCAAACAAAAAAAACCCGCATTTATATCATTCAACTCATTAGTACTATGTTTTCATAGACAGAGACATACATACGGCCAATAATAATAATCAATCCTAATCCAAAAGTTGCTGTCCAAGATTGATATTTTGATCTATTTTAATGTTATCGCGTGCCAATAACATATCTGTGGAAAGGAAAAATATGGCAACTAGGTATAGGATAGGCCGGCGGATACGCAGCTATCTAGATTGCTTGAAATCCATCTTTGGAGATACATAATTAACATTGGCCAATAGACACTTATAACTTAAGTACTTTATAGCACCTCTCTTTTTCCGTTAAATCCCATCCCAATCTCACCTCATCATCTCAGGCGACCTTTAATTTGTAAATGGTTTTCGATAAATATGTCGATCTAAATAAATCTATTTCCGTAGGACAAACCATCGGACGGATGGACTAGTTTTGTTGATTTGTTTTATTTTGTGATAGTTATTGTCAGAAAAAGGTTCATGTTATAAAAAAATGTGTGTGTGTGTGTTGTGTGAATTAGTGTATACACGTAAGAGATATACCGACTGGTGAAACAAAAATCAGGAAGAGCGCAGTATTCGTTGTGTTATCTTTAATAGAAAATAGAAAATTTAAAATACACATTCTCCATTTTTTTTGTTGCCTGACCTGGGGACCTACCATAAGCTTTGACAAAGCAGTCCTGTCAAAGGAAAGTTATACTTCCGTCTTAAAATACCATTACTTTAGTTCGTACCATGACCATTTAAATCAGTCTTGTTTT
>NJDD01002735.1:153821-193781 GCA_002245505.1 Calephelis nemesis
GGTTAACTCGTAAAGTGAAAACCACAATACGAGTGCACTCCTATACGACCCAACTCGTACGTGTCCACTCGGTCTGAGCGTACTCGTACTGTGAAAACCCGCCTTAAGATCGCTAATTATGACATAAAAACATTACTGCTGGCTGTCAAAATTGACATCATGATACGGAATGAATGAATGATACGTCACAAAACTGCTATGTAGCAGTATTGTAAAATTATCCTGTAACAAGATTGTTTAAAAACGTCATGGTACGAAAAGTCGATGTAGTATTAAAACATTCCTGATTTAAGAGCTTATGGTAGACCCCCTGGGGATCAAACCTGGGATCTGAACAAGTCAAGTTCGACGCCGGACCGCTAGACGGAGACGGAAATATGTAAGGGAATGTTGAAAAAATAGATGTTCTGAATCGAAAATTAAAAATTAAAAGGTCGCCTCTGTGGTGTAGCGGTTCAGTTGTCGGACTTGACTGCATGAGGTCCCGGGATCGATTCCCGGGTCGAGCAACAAAAAGTATATTGGATGTTTCCAACTTTCTAATAAAAAAAACGTTACTTGGGATTAGATATGTGCCCAGTTGGCGACAGGCTTTCCACATATTACATTGTGGGACTTAGTGTCTTCGGCTAGTTGTGCATCTGCCTACCTCTTTGGCGATATAGGCGTGAAGATATTTACTTAAAAATTAAAAAGATCCATTTGAAAGAGTTGAAAAGTTCTACATGAAAGCTATTGTTAGCTATCTTCGAATTATCGAGAAAATATTTACACTAACTAATTACCGCTAAGGTAAATCTAAGCAGACATATATTGTCGAATGATTTATTGGCACAATTTTATAAACACAGATGAGATACTTTGGTAAATTTACTTTTGCAAGTTTTCGTTTATTTTTAAAGGAGATTGAATGTTTGGAAACATTGCTCCGATTAATGTGGATAATCTGTGGATTTATAAAATTAAATGCTTGCAGAGTCACTATAGCGTGAAATGTTTTTTATTCATTTATTGAATAAAATTTCTTCGTATTTAGTATGACAGTGTAATTCAAAGACAATTAAAGACATGTCCGCTGACTTTCTTTGAGAGTGTCTGCGATCTAAGCTGGTGCAGATTTTTTAGAAGTAATGTTTTTTTAGAGTCTCTACAAAGTATTAAACAAAGTCGCTTTCTACAATATGTCCCTATGTATGCTCAATAAAACGGATTTTTATACAGTTTTTTGAGTAATATAAATTTAAAGTGATTCAGGAGGAAAGTTTTGCATAATAATATAGAAGTTTGTCTACTCTTGCGAAGCTGGGACGGGTTACTAGTTATTTATATTTCTACATACCTAGTTCCTAACAATAACCAATGGTTTGAAAGGCCAATTACCTAATTATAAAAAGCTGTTAGCTAGTAAAAGTTAATTTATTACTTACATTTAATTTATTATGAACTTTACAGAAAAAAGCGTAAAGTCTGTATCAACTGCGTAATTATGACATAATATGTGATAACGATTTTAAAACATGACATTTATTGTGACATAATATAGTTCATGTAAATTTTAAAAAAAGCAATTTCCTAATCATAAAAACTAGTGGTCGCCCGTTGGTTGAAGTTCGACCATAATAAATTTTAATATCTTGTTGATAAGAACGCCATCTTTATTTCTCAATATCAACTACTTTGTTTCCAAACTGTGTGGTGCGCCATCTGTGATCTTTTATCGTTATCAATATAGGTACTTGTTTGTGTGTGTCAAATACATGGTAGTGTGGGTAATGTTATATTTATATTGATTCAATGTACTTTATAAGCATTATTATTGAAAAATATTAGCGTTCTGCACTTCTCCTACACATATACTATAAGTGTGCCAAATTTAATGCGCAATTTTCGTAAAAAGGGGTCCAAAGTTTTGGCATCACGTATTAACATATAGAATTCCTATTTTTGGGAGACCCGGTAATGGCGTCATTTTTTTCTTTAATGTATATAGACATTAAGGAATATCACATTGTCACATTACACGTATGTAGTGTATGAACACTGCATATATGTGTGTAAGCGCTCTAAAGTTGTGACATTTATCGTGATAGCTTTAGTATTGAATGTTGGACCCATGAAGCTATAATACAACTGCAGGTCACACTCCTAACAAAAATTTTGATGTCATTTCCACATATTGCTGCCTCACTCTAATGTACAGGCCTCTCTTTCGGAGAGCCTTGTAAAGTCAATCAACAAATTCAACATGAGAGAGAGGCTGGTATATTAGAGAGAGCTAACAGTATTTGGAAATATTATATTTTTATAGGAGAGTAACCTGCAGTACTTAGTTTATAGCTTCATAGTGAAACCCATAAAAACGAAAAAGTCTGTTTTTTGTGTCACAAATCGTATCTTAGAATAAATTAACCAAAATTTGATCTTATTTTTATTATCTGCCATCATTTTCTGCAAAAATATAAGCACAATAAAACTGCATAAAACCGATTTCGATTCCAATAAGTCATTTACGTAGGTACACAAAACATGAGCATTTTTCTTGATTTCTCGGGGATTCTATTATCAGATCCAGTGGTGGTGGTGACCTCGGAAGTGCGTTCTTTTAATACAAAAATATTTTTTAAAATTGGTTCAGAAGTTACTAAAAATTCAATAAACATTCTTAAAAATATAAGTGATGTACAATGCACGTGCAACCTCTTTTTCAATAGTCTGTTAAAAAGTCCGTTCCGGAGAAAATTATGTGGCAACACTACCCTCGTTACGCAAGTTTCCAAGTTACGATCGCATGAAGACGTTCATTAAACTACTTCACCTGCTTACAACGTACTTGACGCCTACTTAAGATACTTTAGCTGGAGCTCCAGCGATATGAAGTTAAGCCTGATGCAAACACTGGTAGTTGTTTATTATTATTACAATTGCATAAGTAAAACATTCAGCAGTTAGCTACACTAGGACGTTTTGAAAACTTAAAATAATTTGAAAAACTTAAATAGCTACAAAACAAACAATGCTCGACGTTTTTGTGAATGTTTTTAAATGGTTTTATAGTTAAAAAATAGAACGAATTCAAAATGCATATATTTTTTTTAATTTAAGTAAAACGCTACGTATCACAAAATATACTTACTTTTATTGTAAACTAGCGGCCCTCCCTGGCTTCGCACGGGTATGAAATAAAGATTCGTCTTTAATCACTTTATCATTAAAAAAGACCAGATCAAAATCTGTTGCGTAGTTTTAAATATTTAAGCATAAAAACGGACATAGGGGCATAGGAAGCGGCTTTTTTTATACTATGTAGTGACAACGACAACATTTTTTTTAACTTTCACTCAACTTTTCCTACAAAGATTAATCGTGATCACAACTGTTAATCGTTAACTTTAGATCCGGTCTGCCTGGCCGACAGTCTCTAGGAACTGTGTGATACTCTTGGTATTTATCAGCTTATGATCTTAGGATTTATTACGTGCCTCCTAGTACCTAGATGCTTACTTCTTATCTAAATAAGCACGGCGTTAGCGCAGAGTGCATGACATTGCTGTTTCTTCTGTTTCAAGGGAAAATCTAGAACTCATGTTCCTAAGATATTAATATACATTCCCATGTTGGTCGAGGTGAAGTAAACACTCTGCCTTCCTGTCTGGCAACTCTTAAGAGATGGATAAAGGCCGAATGTGCTTTTACCAATAAAACCACTGGTGATACAATTGTGTGACCACTGGTAGCCTTGCCCTGGTAGGAAATATAAAGAAACCTAACTGGTTTTCCTGTCGCCATGATGACAGTATCATGTCCTGGCCGAAATTGTAACCGGCTTAGTAGAATTACGCAGTACGGCTAATAACCTGACCACAGGACAGGACTAAGACTTCTAAGGTTTTTATAGTCCGATTTTGTCTCTTACCACCTGGAGAGCTCCGTCAAGTACACAGGTCAAGAGACGGTAACTAAACTCTTATCATATTAAAAATTACTTTAGTACGTGAGCAACGGCAACAGCTACACATATTATACTGTCATGTATACTGCACCTTTATATACAACTTGCTTTTACCCACGGCTTCGCTCGCATTTAAGTCATTACAAAAGTATACTATGTTTCTTTTAATACAAAAATACTCTCATTACCTCCAACAATATGTGTACAAAGTCTCACGACGATTGGTTAAGTAATTTTCGCTTGGAAGTGTAACAAACAGTAACATTCACATTTATAATATTAATAGTGATGTACATGGTAATACAGACTGTCATAAATAGTTACCACTTCACAAGACCACTTCTTTCACAGCTTACTCGACAGCTTTAATAACCCGTTCATGCAAACAAGGCTTAATATTATAGATGATAAAATATTTTATAACCTGCAGAATGCACACGATATTATATTGAAATTGATAATATTGTGCAAGATTTAATAATATGGTAAAGTGCATGAGGCTTTAAATTTTCCATCGGGATTTTTCGTCATGATAGGTTATCACAATATTTTCATGCCAATAAACTCTTTGCCCCAAACATTATACCCTTATTCTGGTATTTGGATAATAATTTTAACAATTTATGGGGAAGACACTAAATGTGGTTTTTGAGGCACTTAAGTAAAAGTTCTTCTTATATTATTTCTCATTTGTATATGTACAAATAAATAAATTGTAAATGCTGCAACGAAAAACAATTTTGGCTTTCAGTTTTTTTAAATTAAAAACGAAGGGAGTTGTCGAAACGAAGAGAGTCCTTATTTATATAATCTATAATGGTCTCATTCTTACCATTCGTCTGCGGAACCCTAAAATCACTGTTACGTCTAAGTTGTTAAGGGTGCAACTTCTTCATAAGCTATTAGTTTAATCCACATACTTATTCGACATGTACCTATATAATAGTCATGGAAGTTTATGAAGTTATACTGAAATTCTGGCATTTCGGCCAACGAGTATTACATAGGTACGTATAAATTCAGTTTGACAGTTTCTTCGGTAATTGTAACAACATTTGCATGGAATCGGACACCGATATGAATTTGTCTGTGACTATAATCTGAACTGATTTATGCCCTGTTCCTGTATTCAAGAAACAAATCGTTTTGCTAACGATTGGTAGTTTTTTATACGAATAGTATAATATCTAACTACGGTCGTTCGCTACCGTTAGACCGAAACATTATGTGTAATTATGAGCAACGCTTCGTCACTTTTAGACAAACTACCAACGGTTACGCTAACGGATTACGGTTCGTTGATTATAAGAACCGAGCCTTAATACTCAAAGGTCTAAATCTGCGTAACAAAATGCATAAATCTAAACGAATAAATAAATCCATCTCCAATTTTAAAAACAGAACAATTTTGGATCGCTTTTCCCGCACATTAATTTTCATTGCTCCCCATTCTCGAAGCCCGACGAAAAAAGAGAGGTGCTATAAAGTTGACGTGTAGTTGTGTGTGCCTATTGCATCATAAGTTTTGAACGAAGGAATCAATTTCCTTTTGTTTGCTTAAATGCTGACTTATTCAACATAGTTTTTAGATATATTGCACGTAGTTTTTGTCCAGGGTTATTGTTTTTTAAATTACAAGCTTTCATTTAACTTGCAATTTTTTTGATATTAGGGTTACCTGATGAATAGGAAGGTGGCCATAGAAATTCCTAAAATTCCCAACATTTTTCTCCTTCGTGTTTAGGCTTATTTGGTACGTCTTGAGTAGGTAGTGCTACTTAAGTAAGTCTACTAGTATTATATATATAAAATAAATCCCCATTTCGCGTAGTCACACGTTTGAACGGACGGATCAATTTTGCTAACTCTTTTTTCCGGAAATTGTAGGGAAAACGAGAAAAACAATCCCTTAATCTGTACAAACTGTTAGTAGCTGTTAATGATGCGGTACGAAGTTCGCCGGTCAGTCTATAAAAAAAGCATAATTGTGATAACCATTGCCATACAACCATGTAACAACATACAAAAAAATAAGCCCGTAGCGCCGTTTTACTATGAAGTACTACTATTTAAATTATGCGCTTCGGCTTTACACTTTTTACTCTTTTCACATTTTATACTTTTATTTTTAAATTGGCAAACCTAATCTAAATTTAAGCAAAATGATAAATTATGTGTAAACAACTCTATACAAATCTTTAAAATACATTCGGATTTCCGAAGCTTGACGAATATAGCCGAAGCGCATAATTTAAATAGTACTACTGTACGTAATAGTATAGCTTATAGTATAAATAGAGAATGAATCAGCCGAAAATGTATTTAACATTAATTAAAGAACATGTTTCTATAAAGATGACCTTAATTCGTTTTTTTCGCATGACAAGGATGAGCGTGCAAAGCGGAACAGCTAGCAATTTCCTTCGGCGATAGCGCAGATATAAACACAAAACAAGGCGGGACTCAATATCTCCCCTCAATGGGCTTAGGTTAAAGTTGCAAGATCACAATGTGGAACAAAATGAAACTTTTGGACCCGTTCTCGCTTCCCTCGCCTTATTGGGAGGAACACTAAAATTTATTTAAATGTTATGTGTATCGAAATTGTAAGAAAGCACATAAAATACAGTAATAAGCTGTTTACTTTTATTTATGAGCAATTTCACATGTGTATCTTTACGCTCGTATCCTCGAAGAGGTAGCCAGAGGGTATGTTTACGGGTAACTACATAATATAAAACAAAGTCGCTACCTCCTGCCTGTCTATGTCTGCCTATGCTTGCTTAAATCTTTAAAACTGTGTAACGGAATTCGATGCGGTTTTAACTTAAATAGGTAGAGTGTTCAGGAGGAAGGTTTTTTATGTATATATGATAATATCGTAAAGAAACACTGATCGTTTTTGAGATTTTTAATTTGAATATTTATAAATAAACAATTGCACTTTTTTGTGCAAACGCTGGCTAAACCCTATGGGGTAAGTCAAAATAATGTACTACAACATTGTACACCTTAAAAAAGGTGTACAAAAAGTCCGCGATAGCATATTTATTGATAACCCACAATAACCCCTATTTATCCTTTGCTTTTTACTGGAAATAATGACTTATTTGCCAATCAATTAATGAGTATATACTATGCATTGGCGGGGTGGAGTGGTAACAGAGAGAGAAGGGATGAGAAAACGAAAATAAAGAAGGAGAAAGAAAAAGGTATTATACACTATATTATATTATACACTACTCGCTTGTGTATATGACTGTCGCGCCTGCGCACGTCTCATTTAACGGTTTTATTCTACAAACTTTTTCTTACCGTAGCCTTCCGTAAGGAACTTCGTTCCAAAAAAGCTGTGAACGTAGTATATAAAGACGTTCTATAGTATATAAAGTCCGATTTATGTAAGCTTTCCCTTTAAGATTTACTGTTGGCTGCATTGGCGTAGGTACACCACTGATCATAATTGTACCCGTGCGTAGCCGGGGCGGGCCGCTAGTGACTAAATAAAACCCACTACATAGTATAAAACAAAGTCGCGTTTTCTGTACCTATGTCCCTTTAAATGCTTAAATCTTTTAAACTACGCAACGGATTTAGATGCTTTTTTAGATAAAGTGTTTAAAGAGTAAGATTTATAGAGTAAGGTTTAAGGTATATTTTATACCCGTGCGAAGCCGGGGCGGGCCGCTAGTTCTAAGTATATACACTAGATTTCCGCAACGTACCGCCTGATACAGCATAATTTAAGCTTAGGATATTTTGTAGTAAAACTACAAAACCGTTACCAATAATTTCACCAACCATTTCACCACGTCGCGATTTGGTTATTATTTATTTGAAAGATAAGTTATACCGAGATGGTTTCACTTAAATTTTATCAACATCCCACATATGGTTTTATCCCACCAAACTCATAAACCACTAGTCATATTATGATAATATTTATTCGAGACCATTTCGGAATCATAAACTGTTTTTTTAATAAAAACCATAAATATCAGTTTATTATTGGCCGAGTTATTGTCTAACAAATAAACAAACAAATGTGAAACATACAGTCGAATCAGTACATTTTTGGAGTCGGTTAAAAATATCGACAGACGATACGTTCGCCATGCGTGACTTATCATCACTTGTTAAATAAAATTTAAATAATCCAGCTATGATAATGTTTGTTTATACTGCAGTCATGAAAATCCAATTCTTGAAGCTGCTTGTCGATTCTCGCGTGCTCTACGTAAATAAATAAATACTTCAGACAATGTTTTGCCATACTTTTCCACTCAAATTAACACTAATTTATATTGATGGAACTTTTGATTGACTGGCTTATCAACACAAGGTTGGAACCAAAGTAAAAATGTCTTAGCAAATTTTTAACTAATAAAATTATTTTCGTGAATAAATCAAAAAGCGTAAACCGTCACAAACAAATTTAATAACGATTAGTATTATTGTTGTTATTTTTATTAAAATTATGTTACTTCTAATCATAGTATGTTATGTTATTGTAACATGTTATTTCTGTTAAAATTTAAAATAATTCGTCGCCTCTGTGGTCTAGCAATCCCTCGCGTAACTTGACTTCTTGAGGCCCCGAGTTTGACAGTCGGATAAGGCAACAAAAAAAGAATATTTTTTTTTATTTTCTAATAGTAGGTAGACTTGCCACTTATCATATTGTGGGACTTAGTGTCTTCTTCGGTCCTCTGGCCACCTCTTCGGACACATGGCCTCATACTTATTTTATTGAAAATTGTTAGCTATAAAGTTTCAACTTTTTTTATTTTCTTCATAATACTGTTTTGTATAATTTATGGTAATAAACGATTTCTATGTCTATGTCAATAAAACTAGGTAATTATTTCAATTACACATTGTAGCATGAAAAGATTAATTAACTTTTAATTAATGCGTTAGACGCGTTGTCCTAAATTTTACGTCAGTACTAACTTGTGAAATACCGTCACACCCATTATCCCCGAAAGGGTAGCCATAAATGGACCTAGTAAAGTAGAACATCCATTATTGATAATACCTTCACACATGTGTATTCATCTCAATTTATCGAGTTTTCATTTGGCTACACAAATTGTTTTTACATTTATATAACGCACTTGCTGACAGCAGCTCCGGCAAACTTCTTATAGTTTCAGTTTGTATATGAAAAATTGAAATATTTTTTCTTCTAGTTTCTTAGCTTATGAACGGGATGAAATGGACTCTATTTCCTTCTCCTAGTTCCAAACTACGTTCTCGTCAATTATTAGCCAAAGCGGTTTAGCTGTTCTTGAGTTATAAGAAGTGTAACTAACACAACTTTCTTTTATATACATACCCCTTACTAATAAATCTTATGCACCCTTTGATCGGGAGTGTAATTTCATTTTTGTTAGCCAAAGTGAAGTTACACACCAGATCAACGGGCGCGTAAGTTTTATTAGTAAGGGGGATAGATTAGAATCTAAGCATCAACTATCGGTTTTCTATAGCTTGAACCTACCTATTAATATTTAAAAAGTTAGAACAGGCTTTAATTATTTTTAATCCAATCAATTGTATTTATAATAAGCTGTGCCCGCAACTTCGTCTTAGTGAAATTTGATTAAAACGTCTAAAATAAACGTAGCTTAAGTTACTCCTTAATATAACTACCTGCCTGTGAAAGTCCCGTGAATATCGATCCAACCGTTTCGAGTATTAGCTGGAACAAACAGACAAATAGACCGCCAAAAATTGTAAAAAATGTTATAATCTTCCTAATTAGTAATACGAGTGTTATGTATCGTATAAACATTAATATGCATTTTGTAAAAAGCAGTTATTTTAATATTAGAAATGACACTCCAATTTTATTTATTTGTATAGATTTATTTATTTATTAGTCGCAGTTTAAGATCTGATTTCATCGATCATATTTGGAAAATAGAGTTTAGTGAAATTGAAGTTTAGCGGAAACGAGTTCGAGATTCGGTTTTTGTTTTTAAGCTACTGCAAGTATTCTTAAAATTGACAATATTCTTATCCCTGACAATCTCCTATCACGTAAAATAGTTCAATAACATTTAAAATAACCAATTTTTTACAATAGTGCTCTTGGTGGTAGAGATTTGCAGCGACTCGCCCGGATTCGTACCACCGCCTTACTTATTCCTGCCGCCATAACATCAATGCTTGTCGTTGACGTGTTCCGGTTTGGAGGGTAAGGTAGCCGGTAAACTTACTTTTGCTCGACGCCTTACATCCCAAAGGGCTAATTTCACCGAACAATATTGAAAACCGAGTTTAGTAAAATTAAGTTTAGTTTATACAAGTTCAATTATCATTTGTGATCCCGTGCATAAGCTCTTGCAAGTGCTCTTTTAAAATTTATAATATTGTTATCCCTATCCCCTGAGTATCTATTCGCCACGTAAAATAGTTTAATAATAAAATATGTACATTACCTATATATATGATTGACTAAACGCGATTTTACGTTGATCCAGTAAAATCCAACTTAAGTGAAATTAAAATTGAAACTCGAAACACAGTTTAGCGCGTGAATGATCTTATTTTAATTCGATCCAGCCTTAGCCATGTTTTGATTACTATAAAAAGCTTATCAGGTTTGGACTCGGCTGATATATTTTTATTCATTTTTTGACAATCTCCTGCTGGTTCTTAATGAATACGTTTGCCAATGATGATCTTCCATTGTATTGGGTACTTACATAAAATAAAAGAAAAAAAACATGTGAGGACACGTGATTATTGCCTGGATTACATAAACAATACATACCTATATATAACTAGCTGCCTCTTCCGGCTTCGCTCGGACGGTAATTTTTTTTATCATAAAATTGAGATGTAAGCTATCCTATATCTCAAGTTGGACCAGACTGCTCACGGTGTGCCAATTTAATTTAAAATCGGTTATGACAATCGCGGACCAACATCGTGACAGGAGATTTATATATATTAAGATAAAAAAAAGTATCTTCACGCCTATACCCCGAAGAGGTAGGCAGAGGCACACACGACTAGCCGAAGATACTAAGTCCCACAATGTGATAGGTGGCAAGCCTATCGCCAACCGGGCACATATCCAATTCCGAGCAACATTTTTTTATTAGAAAATTGGGAAAACCCAATTTTCTTTTTGTTGCCCGACCCGGGATTCGAACCCGGGACCTCATGCAGTCAAGTCCAACAACTGAACCGCTAGACCACAGAGGCGATTAAGATAATATTATCTAACGTGCGCCCTTTGTTCTACGTAGAAGTGCTACGAACAGCTACAGTCTACAGCGTAGCTACTGACAGGGGCTTGCGTAATAACTATAGTCTATTTATTTTAACAAATGAATATACTGAGTATGTCCCTCGCATATTTCCAATTTTGCCGATGACATAGTCATAATGGCGGAGTCGCTGGAAGACCTTAGTACAATGCTCGAAGACCTCAATCGTGTTTCCCGACAGGTGGGCCTTAAGATGAACATGGACAAGACGAAAATCATGCGGAATGTCCATATAGCGCCCACCCCAGTGTCAGTTTTGAACGCGATCCTCGAAGTTGTCGACAAATATATATACCTAGGACAAACGGTCCAGTTAGGTAGGTCCAACTTCGAGAAAGAGGTGAATCGACGAATCCAACTCGGTTGGGCAGCGTTCGGGAAATTGCGTAGCGTCTTTTCGTCCGAAATACCTCAGTGTCTTAAAACAAAAGTCTTTAACCAGTGTGTGTTACCAGTGATGACCTACGGCACCGAGACGTGGTCTCTTACTGAGGGCCTGATAAACAAGCTCAAGGTTGCACAGCGAGCTATGGAGCGGGCTATGCTCGGGGTTTCCCTGCGAGATGGATTCAGAAATGAGGAGATCCGCAGGCGAACGAAAGTCACCGACATAGCCAGCCGGGTTAGCAAGCTGAAGTGGCAGTGGGCGGGGCACATAGCGCGAAGAACTGATGGCCGTTGGGGCAGAAAAGTTCTCGAGTGGAGACCACGTACCGGCAAGCGAAGCATAGGACGGCCACCCACGAGATGGACAGACGACCTTATGAGGGTCGCGGGGTCTCGTTGGATGCAGGCCGCTTCCATCCGGTCAAAGTGGAAGTCAATGGGGGAGGCCTATGTTCAGCAGTGGACGTCCTATGGCTGAAATGATGATGATGATGATGATATTTCCAATACTGACAGATTGAGATAGCATTAGCGTTACGCCTTTCTTCGCATTGTCAAATTGTAATGGTGCGTTCTAATTGACGGAAATTAACTTTATGTTGATTATGTGGACCAATAACAATGCAGTACAATTTTTTGGTACTCGTTTGTTAAAAAATCGGGTATATTCGAATGTGGACTATGATGGGGACCTTCAGAGCCTTTACCATGAGCTTCTTTAGATTACGTTTGGTAATTTACGCTTATGCATATTTGTTCTTTCAGTCATCACTAGAGGGGCTGTTCGAAATTTTGATACATACGGAGACGCTACCGAACTTAGGTTCGCCACATACATGCGGAATTCCTTTACGGAATATTGTTTCGAAATTACAAAACGACATTTCAAACGCTACGAATCCATACAAATCAATAGAGCTGTCAAACACTATTAGTGTTTATGGCCAAATTTGGCCACAAATATTAAAATAAGTCACAATTTTAGGAACTTCATTTAACGCTTATTAATAATAAAATATGTCATTTAATATATGTTTTATATTCTTATAAACCTATACAAAAAAATGAATATATTCTTCATTATAGGGGGACCCAGTAATGGCGACATTTTTTTCTTAAATGTGTACTCAATAACTAGCACTATTAACTGAGGTTTTAGAATTTAGAATGTATGTGTTATTTCATTTGGAATTTCAAACAATTCAATCAACCAGGTCTTTCAGAAAAAAAATTGAACTCTGTGAATTCATACAAAATTATATACCTAGTTACCACATATATTCGCAATTTCTCCGTACGGAATTTGAATGGATTGGTACCGGAAAAAATCATTTTGGAATTTCGAAACGAGTTTTCGTAAAGAGAGTCTGAATACACGTTTCAGATCTAAATATTATAAACACATTGTTGTTACTTCCTTTAAATTTATACTAGTTGGACAACAGTGTACTTACAGCTATGTTATATTAGCAACTAAGGAAGATAAGAGAACTCAAAGTAAACAGTTGCTATCCGCATTACATGAATAGGGGAAGGTTGCTATGATTGGACCACTTAAATTTATCAAGTAATTTCTCATGAAATATCATTGAAAAATAAAAACCAATTGTAGGGATATGATGCTGTGTATGTAAATAATTGGTCTAAAAATTATTGGTTATGAAAGTTGATAGGTTTTAGAAATATATTAACATAAAATAACATAACTCTTCAATGAGGAGTTGCTTTCTTTGGACCACCGTTCCTTTGAATGGACCACTAAGTTGCCATCATTGGACTTAGAAATATTTATATTAATGGTCCAATGAAGGTGACTATGTGAAACACAATATAAAAAATATTTTTTTATTCAATAGTTTTTGTAACAATCATAATATTCTACTTCTTCGAAAGCTTTTTTGTTTTTCCCGTTCAATCTTCTTTTTAATGTAGCTTTTAGTAAACCATGGATTCGACTCGCTTCGCTTATTCCAATAGTTTTTTTCTTAACGATTCATACTAGTTTCATTCCAACAATAATATTTCTCTTTTCTTTCTCTGCCGACATTCAGACATATAGAAATAAAGTCTAATTGTAACAAAAAGTTAGGTAAGTATCAAATACGTTAAATACTAATATACCTAATCTTTAGGTGTTTATTGATTTTGATATTGCATTTCCGATATTGCTGCAGTTGACATACATATATTTAATATATGTATGTCAACTGCAGTATTTTTTTTATTTTTATTTTTTTATAATATCAACAAAAAAAAGTATCAAGTAAATGTAAACGAAATTCACAAACTCAAAAACATTTCTTAGGATTATACTAAGTGAAAATAGGTAATTCATTAAGTTTCTTTGATTGGACTGGTCCAATTGTGGCGTCACCATAGTCGTCCATTCATGGAAACTAGGTATATAAACAGAACTGCTTTCGTGTTTTGTAACAAAACTTCATAGTCTATGTGAGCACAGATGAATTTGCTATTTGATATAATAAAATCATCAAATATGAAAAAATGCAATACTACTCACATAATTTTTTTGATGGCACGGTTTTTATATTACGGTCACCGCTAACACATATACTCCCGTCACTACTTGCCACGCGTCTTGAGCGCACTTAGGTTTAGCGGGGGGACAAGGGTATCAGTACTGTTGCCTATGAACGCATTCAACTTGCTGTGACACGCATAGTTTTCAAAAAAATTAGGTGATCCAATGAAAGAGCCGGTCCAATGATCGAAACCTTCCCCTATAGTATGATGTAAGTAATACTATTTTGTACTCTATACTTAATGTAACCATGTTAAGTTTTATTAAATTACGTAAACGGAGTTGCGTATTAACAATGGTAAATTATGTTCAAAATCATCTGTAGGTAACCTCTCTATTAATAATTGCTGTCGGTCTTTTATTTAATAAATAAATAAGAACATGTTTTTCTAAATTGACACACCTGAAGTTCAGCTTTCAAAAATATGTATGTACATCACAAAAAACAAAATATAATCTAGTGAACTTCACATTATTCGCCTCTGTGGTCTAATGGTCCGCGCGTCGGACTTAACTTCTTGAGGTTTCGGGCTCGATTCCTGGATCGGGCAACAAATTAAAATTGAAATAGAATTTTCGATTTTCTAAAAAAATAACTTTGCTCGGGATATGTGCGATATGTACCAGGTTAGCGATAGACTTTCCACCTATCACATTGTGGGACTTAGTGTTTTCGGCTAGTCGTGGTTGCCCTGGTTGTGCCTCTGCCTACTTGTTCGGGGATATAAGCGTGAAGTTTTTTTTCAATAATTTAAATTTCATTAAACAGCGAACAAAGGACACGGCTCTCGTGATAGTAAGAGACAAACAACCGTGTCCCATAGATACCATAGATGTTATAATTGCATACCTAATTGTCCTGAGGCCGAGATGTTAGGCCAATTCCATAAGTCCACCGGCTACCCAGCCCTACAGACCGGAACGTGGCACTTTTTATGGCGGCAGTAATATTAATTGCGATGGATCTCTACGCGGGCAAGTTCCTGGACAGCAATCTACCACCAGTATAATAGTTGGTAACATTTTTTAACCTGTACTTGTGCAAATTGCAGGGTAGGGACCCACTGCCTTACCTACTGTGGTTGTCATGATGACAGCGTCATGTTCCGGTTGTATGATGTAACAGCAACAAATACATAATTCAATAGATACAAATATAAACAAATGACCTATCCCGGTGAATTCGATTCTATTTAACATTAATGTTTATTGTTATTTTTTATGATTCATTGTTTTAAAACTTCTCTAAGCTTCCGCAAATACTTTAAAACCAAAATTAGCCGGATCAGTAGGATTACTCTTGAATTTCAATTTCATGCAAAATAGAAATTAGAATTTGGTATGCCAGTTTAGGTACTTTTGAACACAGTTCCACAAAATTCAACGAATCCGGTGGAATAATCTATATATTAATACGTGATGCCAAAAATTTTGGCAACCTCTTTTAACGAAAATTGCGAGGACGCAAGAGCATAAAATTTTTCACACTCATATAGTTTATGTGTAGGAGAAGTACAGAAAGCTAATATTTTTAACAATAATGCTGTTAAAATACCTTAAATCAACCCACACTACTATGCATTTGACACACACAAACAAATATATTGATGATAACGATAAAACATCACAGATGGCGCACTAAATAGTTTGGAAACAAAGTATTTGGTCTTGAGAAATGAAGATGGCGTTCTTATCAACAAGATATAAAAAATGATTATGGTCGAATTTCGTCCAATGGGCGACCACTAGTTTATTTTATTATTTATTATTAACAAAATGTTAATAGCTCGCTTGTATTTGTTTGAAGTGTACCTAATATGATATATCTAATTTTAATATCCAAATTGCGTGAATTCTAGATACAAAAATATCTGTTTAGGCATTTTCAAGTTTTAGGGAGGCTAGCAAATAGTGTTTCATTTTTATATACATACTAGCTGCCTGTTCCGGCTTCGTTCGAATGGTATTTTTTTAATCATAACTTGTGATGTAAGCTATCCTATCTTTCAAGTTTGATCAAACTGCACATTGTGCGCAAATTTGATAGAAATCGGTTAATTAGTTTAGAAGTCCATCGCGAACAAACAACGTGACACGTTATTTATATATATTAAGATTTAACAATTATGATAGTTACATATAACTTCCTAGCGGCCCGGTACATTCTTCGCTACGTATGTTCGCATATGTATGCATATGACCGCTTGAATGACATAACACAACAAAAAGAAAAAATACTACTGAAAAAAGTTTCAATATGACAGCACAATCCCCATCTAAAAAGTTTCAATTTGACTGAAAAATACCCATTAACGAAATGACCCGCTAGTTATTGAATTCATTTGTTACAAAAAATGTGATAAAGGAAGAACCGCTGAACCGATTTTATGCAAACTTCACATAAACCATCTACTAAATAGTCCGAACAGAGCCTAAACATTTAGTTTGTATAGGTGAGCCCGTTCTTGAGTTGTAAAATTACAACGAAAATTGGCATTGATTTTTATATATTATGAATTGCACACCACTCGTTTCCGCATTGTAGTTCGCAAGCTTTCCCGTTCCAATTATTTCGTGCATATTGATTTTGCGGGCAGCGCCGATATTTCAGACATATTATTCTGCCGGAAAAGAGGATCTCATTTTTCATTAATAAGTTTTCATATCAATTTGTTAATGTTTTTGAAAATTACGTCCGATGTTAAAGTGAAAAAGGCGCTCACTACTCTCTATAATTATTATAACATTATTTTAAGATATTTTTAAAGAAGAAACACTTGTACTGTTTTACTTATCACTTTAAATTTATTACTTTGTAATTAATAGCCTACCGGTTACGCTTATACAGCATCATCAGGGCTAAAACTTAAACCTTAAAACTTAAAACTTAAATTATAAGTGATAAGTAAAACAGTACAAGTGTTTCTTTCTTTAAAAATATGAATATTTGGAGTTTTTACCAAGTGCCAACGATGGAGAATATCAAATATTATTTTAAGAACTTGTTACGCGTAATGTTATTATTTAAACGACCGCAATTATGCTGAGCTAGATGCATCAGTATATGAGTGGGTCGGTGTTTTTGTTGACATCATGAGCTCTCGAGTTTGATTCCCGAATCGTACAAATTAAAACGCTTTTTTTTCATTTTTACTATAAAAACAACACAAGATCGGTGATAGATTTACTACCTATCACATTATGGGACTAATGTGCAGTGCCTGCAGCTAGTAGTGGGTACCCTAGTTGTACCTTCGCTTACATCTTCGGGGATACATGGATTACTGGTGGTACTATCCATATTTCTATCACCATAGCGTCAGTGCTAGACATGTCGTTTTCCGTGCAAAAAAGAAGCTATCCTAAAATGTATAAAGTGAAATAAATATATGTGAGAAGCCCCAATCACATTTATAGTATTTATAGGTAGTAGTGTAGTGGACAACTGTGGTATCTCATCATCTGGAAAGCCGCATGCCTACACCATAAAATATTTATTCATATATATATTTAGATTCAACACTAATTCTAAGCATTATTTTTACAGATTCTTATGGTCCATAAACTAGGCCACTAGACTAAAGTAATGTATATGACCACTATCTATTGGTTCTAGTTGTCTTTGACGCGTGCAACTAGAAGAGCTGACTCCTTCTTTGTTGTATAACTCTCATTTTGTTTATTTTTCGTGTCACCTTATCAATTTCTCTTGTTTCAGGAACTAATAACAACACTTTACATTGGGTTCCTGGGACTGATATTCGCATCATTTCTAGTTTATTTAGCTGAAAAAGACGTAGCAGATACTAAGTTTAAAAATTTCGCAGAAGCTCTCTGGTGGGGAGTGGTAAGTAAATTAAAAATAATTACTTTTCAATTAATTACTGATAGTAAACCTACTATTGTAACGCTACCGAGCAACCGCGAGGCAAAGGCTGGCGTTTGAGAGATGAACATCTAGATATCATGTCTGTCCTGAATGTATTTTAAAATTTTATTCTTGTATTTGTTTGAGTATTCTAATGAATTGCTGTCTATTAGTTTATTCGATTAATAAAATATATAATATAAGCTCCCTTTTGGTTCGATATTTTTTTTGTGATTCGTCCAAGGATATTTATTTTTACTTAACGTCACTTATTTCAAATGTTCGTTTGCTGTAGCAAACAAATGGTAGTTAGCGCAAAGCTGACATTAGATTCGAGACGTCATTTTACAGTATCTTTTTAATTTTTAATTTTATTACGTACATGGTAGAACGTATTTTGATAATTATGCAATTATCTTAAGGATATGTTAATATTGTCTATAGAAAGTGGTAGAGTTTTGCAGCGACTCGCCTGGATTGGTACCACCGCCTTACCTATTCTTGCCTTCCGTCAGTGCTTGCCTTTGACGTGCTCCGGTTCGGAAGGAACTTATTTCTCCTCGAAGCCTAACATCCCGGCATCAGAAAAGCAACGCAACATTACCACCTTTGGTGTCTCTAGACGTTGTGAATTTCTCACAATCAGGAAATCTATCTGCTTGTTTGCCTTCAAGTATCATAAAAAAGTAAGCTATTATTTTGGTGGTATTTAAGAAAGCTATTAATACATACATACATACATACATACATATCTTCACGCCAAGTCCCTTACGGGGTAGGCAGAGAGTATCGAGTGCCAGACCTCACGATCCTGACAAACAAACAAAGCTATTAATAGTTTATAAAAACGTCGATTTTTGGTTTTAAATTTAATTGAATTATATATATTTTGTTAATTAAATGCCGAATCTCGAGCACAATCTTAATATTAACACTAAGTACCACTTAGTGCTAGTATTGAACTTAGGCCTTTGCTTATATGTATATCCAGTAATTACCCTATACTTTTAGATCACGCTGTGCACTGTGGGGTACGGCGACATGGTACCGCAGACTTGGCAAGGAAAATTCATAGCTTCCTTCTGTGCATTACTTGGAATATCTTTCTTTGCTCTTCCAGCTGTAAGTATTGTTGAGAGCTTTTGTGTATTGTCAAAAACCTGTAAGTCTGCAAGCTCCAGCTAGTTTCTTACACACAAGTACAGAACACGGTGTCAAACATAATAAGTAAATTTTCAAAAATTAAGAAAAAACTTAGCCCAGACAGAATTTCGACGGCTTTTTATGATCTGCCTTCTGAGTCACTAAGAACTCAAACGATACAGTGATTATCAATTTTTTTCTTAAATATTATTTAATCATTATCAATAACATGAAATGAGAAGTGGTTAATATGTATATAAATAATAGATGTCTCGTATGTCCATGGTAACATCTATAAACATTTATATTAGGTCCTTTCAAATTAGGAGTTCCAATTTCAAAAGATATCCACATGAAAAATAAGGTGATTAAAATGTTTTTTTAGTTGATTTTAAGCATATAGAATGAACCCTGTCTACATTTCTCTTAATAAATACATTAGGAAGTCGAGTTGCTTTGCTCATAAAATACAAAATGACAAGTTTGTTTCCTACAAATGTTTCTTGGTCCTTTTTATTTTTTTTATTCAAAGTCAAATGGATGAGTTTGTTTTGTATGCAGTTAGAAAGGCATTTAGTCTAGTATTAGAAAAAACCCTTTCATTTTTTTTTTTCATTTTAAATACGTTATTTTTCATATGGACAATTTTTATTAAATGTACTGCTAACCGTCTAAAAATTTAAACACCTATTTAGGAAGGACCTTCTATAAAATAAAAGAGATTCTATTTCTCTTGGACATCTTATCCAGCATAAACGAATGCAGCAATTTTACTGATTTTTTTTTATGTATTACTTAATGAAAGGGGCCTATAAAAGAAAACAATAAGAAATTAAGCAGGACATGAGAAAATGTAGGAAAACTTAACAAAAATATAAATATTAGGCTGTTAGTTGATTTACATAACTGTCACTTGTCTGTTTGAAATTCATTCTAACAGGAGTTATCATTGACCTCTAATATTCCTATTTCTATAGGAGTTATAATACCACAAGCAGATACACGTCTTACTTACAACACCTCTCTTGTTCCATCGAATACTAAAAATAGGTTATATAAATGATTTAACTACTAATAATGCAAAACATAATGTAAATGTAACAAAAACTGAAACATTAGAGGAACGGCATTCGTTTGAAGCACAAATAGGTCAAAAGTCGTACATTTTACGACAAGTTAACTCAACGCGAACAAATAGCTTGTAAAAACTCGTGACCACAACGCGACCTGCTTTACTGGGCCAGAGCCTCGAATTTTGTGGAAGAACAATTTGTTTAACGTGAATTTAAACAAGTAATTGGAGTGAAATGGAATCAATAAAAACAAACAGTTTATTAATTCACCTGAATCGATCTTTTATATTACGGTTAATAGGGGTTCGCGGTTCTGCGGTTTTATTTCAAAACTCACGAGACCGGTAATTTTTGCGGTCCCGCTGCCGCCGATGTTGAAATTATCGCCCGCAAACTTTGCGGTTGATCATGTGATGCCGCGCGGCCGGCGGTTGCTGTTAAATAATAATCAGTACAAATAGTACAAAATGGTTGCCCGCCTAGCGATCGCAAAGCAGACTCTGCGATGGTGATGCTGAACTGTGATCTTAGTTTTTGCATATAAATCTACATTCTACGGAATCTGCGGGCCCGCAACCGCGGGTGCTGCGGGTGTAAAACGCACAGTGAAATGTGCTTTCACTTTTCGCATATTCTTTTCTACATTCTAAACTGCGGGGGGGTAAAAAATGGTCCGTAAATTTTTAGTATTATGATTCCGTTCCGTTATCTCATACAAACTACGAAGAAATTTCAACGAATTTTAACAGGGAACAGATAGGAACTTCGAAAAATATTAAGGCTAACATCTTATACCTATATCTCTAATGTGTTCTCACGGAAGGGACGCGGGTGAGCTTACAGATAGCTGTTATAGATAGTTTTTTTTATCAAACTTTACTTATAAGATTTTGGTAATCTAAATACTGGTAACTAACGCATAACCTTTCTAGGACGGTTTTAGTACATCGAAAGCAATAACTTTTGTTTTAGAACTTTTAGAAAATCGCGAAAAATTTGGTTTTCCATGTATTTTGTCAGAGAATGGTGAACTTTTTGTGTTTCTTTCTAAGTTGTGTTATTTTCTAAGTTGTAGAATAAAAGTTGTTGTTTTTGATATACTAAAGCCGCTCTTGAAAGGTTATGCGTAAGTTACTAGTAACCCTGTATATAAAATGAATCTCCATTTCCCCGTGGACATCGCATCATGCCTGAACGGATGGATTGTACCACGGTTGTATGTTACTATCAGGAGAACGATGTGCTTATTCGCTGACCTCGAACATATAAAAAATATAACCTATTACTTTCATTCCGTACAGGGTATTTTAGGTTCCGGATTCGCGTTAAAAGTTCAACAACAACAGCGACAGAAACACATGATACGAAGACGTCAGCCAGCAGCCAGTCTCATCCAAGCTCTTTGGAGATGTTACGCGGCTGATGAGCATTCCATGAGCATAGCCACATGGAAAATACATCATGTGCCTCTGCCCAGTCCGCAAACCAGGTATATGCCTAGATTAAATTTTGTCGTACATGAACATGAAAGATATATTTTTTTATCCTTGCCATCATTTTTGTTACGGTGACTTTACCGTTTATTCAGTCCTAAATAGTAAATAATAAGTTTTATAAACAGGCGCATTATAAATTTACTAATGATATCCTTAATTTGTGATTTTTTTAAACTTAACTTTTAAATCAATAAAGTAATTATATTTTTTTTCTCGCATTCGGGTAATTACTATTATTTATATTATGATTACAATTGTGAAATGTTCTCTATTTCTAAAAACTAAATAAAATGTACCTTACAGCTACTTGTTATGAACTTATTTTGAGATTACTGTATAGTACAAAACAACAACATGTAATCTTTATGTTATAAAAACAAACAGATGTTTGTTAATTAAGTAATGATTACTTCATTGTATTGTGTATCTTTAAAAAATAAAAATAAAAATCTGTCCACAAATTCAAAATTAGTTTTTTACGATGCGGGAAAAGCTGCAGGTGGCAGATGGTATATATACTCTAACGATGGCCATAAAAAGTTACTGGCAATAAAATTGCTTTAAAATTAAAAAAAGGCTACGTATACAAAAAATATTTAAAGGCAGTAACATTTAAAAAAACGTAAGTAAAGTAACGGTTATAATATCATCTAATTTAATAAAAAAAGCGTTTTTGAGTAAAACATAAGTAATTTAATCACAGTAAGACTGCAATCATTGAAATCAAAGAAATCAAAAATTGAGTATTTTTCTCGATTTTATGAACAGATCCAGATTTAGGATTTACTATCTATAAATGAAATAACATTTTTTAAATCAGTTCAGAAATGACAGAAAAATCAATAAACATACACAAAAAAATTAAAACCAATAGTCAACGATATAACCGCCTCCTTTTACAAAATCAGTTAAAAATATCTTGATTGAATTTATATTGGAACAATCGAAAAGTACATTTAAACAAAAATTCACCATCAAAATTTGTTCATCGACAAAAAAGTTCTGAGTTATCCCAAAAAAATACAGTCCTATTAAAATCCTCCTCGTTTTTAAAAGTCGATTGATAAGGTACATAATACCTTGAATGAAAAGTATGAAAACGCTGCGAGCGAAAGAATAGTTTGACGATATGTTTCCCGATCCCTTATCATTTATCTTTCCTTTGACGCTTATCTTCATTTTACTTTTACACTTAGCCTTTTCACAAAAAGACCATTTTATCTTTCCCTTATGTTAAATGCAAGGGATGACAAAGTGATGCATATCGAACGAATTAAAAAAAAATCTCATATGAAGATAGCTGATTTGCGAATTAAGGTATGGATATATTCTTTTTTTACGCGATCATTAAATTATTTTAAAACGTAATGTGGTTTTTGTAAACAAGTTTTAAGCGTCTTGATTTGTTCTATACTTATTCGAATGAAGATACAAACATTTTCAATTAACGTGAAAACAAAACTTTAGCTTTCTGAATATTAAATTACCGCTTTTATTTACCGCGTTGTAAAAAAAACTCGCCACCTCCTGCATTTTAAAATAGTACCTTGGCTTACATTTATAATAGATCGAAGTTACATAATAAATTTAAAAGCAGACTCTTAACTGGTATCAGCTTAGTGCTGCTAATACCCTCTAAGTCATGAATAGCAATCCTAAACGAAAACGAATAACAGCTGTTGTGTTTGTTCGACAGCCGAGTTATGAGTGCATCGTTTAAGAACAATGCTTCCTTTGTATCGCGGCTACCGACGATCCGTCGACACAAAAGTACCTCACTACATTCTCCGGCTCCTCATTCTAAGCCTGCACATCGATACGACGTGAACGCCAGTGCTGAAAATCTCGGTGAGTTTACATTTTTATTCCTCAGACATATTATCTGTTGTGACAAACTATAATCACTACATTAGATAAATGTTACGTGGGCTTACTTTATTTCAGTATGTACTTTAGTCCTAAACATTTTCACATAAAACAAAGTATACTTTGCAAAAAGCCAAACCTATGCATTTTAATTGATCTTAGCAACAGCACATAGATGATTTAAAATGATATGATGTAACAAAATTTTTTTTGGCGCAAAAATAGTTGCACTTAAATATTTGATTTTAATATTTCACTGATGCTGAACAAACGCTCTAAACAAATGCAACTTTATTGAAATTGAATGCCATATAAATAATTTATTTCTTTTAGATTAAAATTTCTCTACAAGCCGGAATTAACGACCACCACAAAAACTTCAAAACACGTCCAATACTGAACTCGCATTAACATACATGCGAGGTAACACGACAACTTCATTTATGTTCAATATCACGACATTACAACGATGGGTATCACAACTCTATATATTTATCCAAGTTTGACGTTCACATGTAACTTTGCTAATTCCAAAATACAAATATTTTTAATTTTGAAGTAGCGCGTGACATAATGTTGCCCTGTTTCGTAGATAATCGTACATCGAGCGGGGACCATGCGTGTTGTCTACTCCATTGTTGGAAAAGCTGCTTCCAAGGTTCTATTATTCATCTTGTAGAGGGCACTATGGCATGAAAGTTAAAGCCGATAAACTTTGCTGCGTTTCTTATTATTCTTATTAGTGTACATTCTCAAAACAATGTGAATACACCAAATGCGAAAAAGTAAACGACGTGGGTCCATTGATACCGGATAAATAATTCTAACTCCGGCAGTAATGGCTGCGTCATTTAGTTCCAGACACGACTGCTGATATCCTACCTACCTTCTACTTCTTTCTATATTTTTCCACTTTTTGAAATAAAAATGCACCCGCGTAGAGAAAGTCGCTTATTTTATCGTACCAAATATTGCAACCAGAAGCTTCACATACCTACCGTTCGACAAATGGCTTCTACAGTTTATGATCGCTTTCGCGTAATTGCTGAACTAGATCTCTCAATAATAAATAGTCAATACAAAGAATGCGTATTTTGCGTTCGTTTAGCATCATCATATAGCGCGAAAAACACGGATTAATAACTTCTATTTTACTGGAATGGCTTTATTCTACGCTTCTTATTTTTTAATCATACGAAATGTGTAAAACATCATGAAATTTAACACCGCTTCGCATTTATTAATATGCATGTAGATTAGAATGCAGGTAAGTAAAGTACTTATCCTACATTAACAAAGTCAAATTATAAAACTCAAAATACATTCAACTCTTAAACAAACCAAGACCTAACTACAAGCATATTATAAAAGTTTCACTTACTTTAATTGTTTACGTAATAGGTACTAATATAAAACCCGTATAGATACAGCTAAATTTCACAAACGGTAATGTACTAGCAGATCAGTAGTGTTAGATGAACGGTTGATCTCCCCTCAATATTAACCCACCCATCCATTAATCCGCCTTTCACAGATACCAGTCTCGCACTGAGTTCGATATGTTTATTTTGTGATAGTTACCACAGATCTAAACAGGTGTATGATTAAATTTGGCTTAGTTCATAAGTAAGATGAATAAAAAATCAAAGAGACCTCGACATTCGTGGGAGCGTACTTATATCGATGATTCTATCTATTTACGACATAATACGACTTTTTAAGGTTTAGAAAATGGTAATTTTTAAGTGATGGTGAACTAACAATACATATGGCCACTTGTAAGTGATTCGTTAGTTTGGGGCATCAAATAATTATAATTCGTAAGGAAATAAGCCTTAAGCATACTCTGTGCTGTGTTCAAACTTCCACAAAGCTAAATTAGCATCTTTAGTTGTATCAGGCAGAGTCCACACTGCGAATTTTCACCGCGCTTTTTTAAAGGAAAATAATTCCGCACCGCATTTCTTGAATTTGTATCAGATGATGAAGGGTATTTACTACGATTTTTACCGCCAGTGCGGATATTCGTATAAAATTCAATATGTTACAGTAAGTATTGCGAGCAAAAAAACCGTTTGGTTAAAATTGGCACTGCGGACTACCGCTAGAAAAACGTTGGATAAACTATTTGAAAACAGATAAAAACATGCTATCACTATGCGAATAAAAGAGGCGATTATCTATATGAATTTGACAGCTGTGAAAAGCTAAACAATAGCTTGGACCAAGTATAACAGTTGTAAGACATCATTTTTTGTATAGATACTCATATTTATATGTGGTTTTACTGTGAAACCTGGTTAATTGGGATCTTAAAGGACCTAGGACTTAGACCAATTAAAGAGGTTTTCATTTGTGCATTAGTTATACCATTTACAGAGATCCCCGTTTATAGAATTTTTTTAAAGTACTGACAAAGCACGTCAAAAAAAGTTCAAGTGTTAATTAAACCGTCGTGTTGAAATCTGTCTCAATCTCATAAGTTATCTCACTTACACAAAGAATTGAAGTGTAGAGATAAACATCAAAAAAATCCAAGAAATCAAATCGCATATGTTCAGGTTTTTAAAAGTCCTAAAAAGTGCATTTACCTCATTGTAGTTCTCAATATCAGATATTTTAGGATTTTTCACACAAAAAACGTTATCTTATTAAATGTATGTTTTAACATGCATAATTTTAAAAATTTATCATCATCACATTTTAAGAATATACCCAGATTTTATTAAATAAATACAGCTGCGATGCCGTGCCTCGCCCTCATTTACATTCTTCACAATGCTTCCAACAGATAAGAGAATATTATATAACTTTCGCTCTTTCGCTGAAGACATTGATTTAAAAAATAGCGCCCGATATCATATCAGATATCTTGTGAAGTCGAAGCTAAGTGAAATCTAATATTTCTAAATAAATACATAATATATCACTTTCCAAATTGTCCAAAACTTTTTATATAGGTACCACAAAGTTTTTGAAATATTTCAGTACATGGAACTAAAGTTAGTCGTCAAAGAAGAATAGTAGTTACAATTAGTTAATACTGAGATTCATAACTAAATTATATTTTTAAACAAATGGCTCAATACGCCAAACTAAAACTACTGGACAAGGTAAGTTCAATATTGGCATAAAGCTAGTTATGATGTAGACATTCATTAAAATGGATTTTTGAATAAAAAAAAAGCAAAATGGGGAAATTGAAGTTTGTATGAAATTCCGCCATATATATACATACAATAAATATGTAGAAGGGTCAATTCTGTACATTGAAAATATTAAAAAAATTAATAGCATACTGCATTACTGGATCGATACCAAGCCCAAATGTGTGATTAAACAAATTTTTGTCTGTCTGTCTGTCTGTATGTTCAGGCATCACGTAAAAACTAACGGTTCGATCTCGATGAAACTTGGTATAATTATACCTTATTATCCTGGGCAAATAATGGGATAGTTTTTATCCTGGAAAAATACGTAGAAAAAAACTCTTACTTTTTCAGTTTTATCGCGCGAAGACCGACATCCGCGGGAACGGAGTCGCGGGCGAAAGCTAGTTTAAAATAAGCCAAACGCCACCAAGCTTGGCTGTTACCTGACATTAACGTATTTAGTTATATGTTCGGTAAAAACATAGTTATCACGATATCTCAGAGAGTTCTCATTCTTAACCAAAGAACTAAAATACGAAAACAAATTTACGAGAATTTTTAGTTTGAGTTTACTTTAAAACTTTTAGCAATCGTGACGAAAATATAAATTTTAAATAGCTGTCAATAATTGATTTTCATTCAAATTCAAAATTCAATAATAGGACAGGGCAGCGTCTCATGGGTTAACCAGATTAGGAACAGTGGTATTAGGCCAATTTTTGAATACCACTTTTACTAACTATAATTTCATTATCAGGAAATATAAAAAAGTAACAACGGGTGTATACGTTTAATAAAATGTTTTATCAATTCTTTTACGCACAAAGTTTCGTCATTACTTTTTATTTTATTATCTTCATTTTAATTTCCTGTATTTCCTGGCTGTCTGGCAAAGATTTCTTTGAATGATAAGAGTGTGATTTGCTCATTTTCCTTTTGTATTTTTTTAAAATCTGTTAAGTTTGTTTGCATATTGTAATAAAGAATGAAATATGAAAGAACTTAAATTTAAGTTCCTTCTACACATTTAGTAAGATTGTACTGAATAAGTACCATTTTCGTCCAAACAAACCTGAATAGATTTTCCTTCGTTTCCTCGAAAATATACTAGTTTCTTACTCTGAATAGAAAATATTATTACTTTTAGAAACCGTCAGACTCATTTATCAAAGTTTTAATGCAAACGTACGACCACAAATATTCTTTCATCAAATGTCCAAGGACTGAAATTTGTACCTAAGTAGGTGTGTCTAAACTTTTACAACCTTAGCCTTTTTAAAGAAAGACTAAATTTTGCACCTTTTAGCTCAGTTTCTTCTTTTGACCCCAGCTTCACTTTTCACCAGATGAGCTGATATAACAAGCTGTTAAATAAAAAACGTATGCGTAGATTAATCTCCAAGAGGGTCAATCTATAAATATACAGATCGGAATCCATCAATTCCATCTATACAGTTTGTATAACAGTTATAAATCTAAATCTCTACATAAAATATTTTTTAAATTGAAAACTTCTTTAGCGGCTTTGCGCACTTTTTTTGGAATGGGTAAAAACTTCTAAACTCGCGTCAGGACATGTGACCTGATCGAAAATTCGTAAGACGACGCAGGGCGCTTGGGCAAAATTTTGTGTTGTCATGTTTGTGTATGATAGCGCAGTAAATGAATATTGTATTCTACCACATACTGATAAAGCAATTCATGCAAAACTATTCCCTAACCATTCCAAAATATCAAAAATGCACAATGTTAACATTCAAGTTTTCACTTCTGCCGGCACTCCCGGAGTCCAACGTTTTTTTTTAATAGAACGATTGCTTCGAATTTTGTTGTTGTTTGTTGTTTGCATTTTCGCTTTTTAGGCAAAAACTGTTAAAAGGATATTTACCAATTTTGGTGCATTAGTAGCTTATAGACCAGGTCAAAACTAAGGATATATCTTACTACGGGAAAGTCTTTTTTTTCTGTTACTAACCACAAGTCACTTCAAAGTGTGTACGAAGCCACGGGAAACGGCTCGTAACATTTAAGCTATAAAATAGGACGCCAGGCTGAATTGACGCCACTAAAGCTAATTCACTTCAAGTGAACGCTGTCTAAGCATATTTTAAACTGCTGGCAAAAAGTGTTTGCACTTTGCTCATATTAAGTCCTTCTAATATTAAATTATCATTTTATAATCGTGTCAGGAAATAGTTCACCTTTTTTTCATTTGTTCAGGCTATTTCACTTATTGAATTATTTATCGTCTCTGTGGTCTAGCGTTCCGGGCATCGGGCTTTACTTCTTGAGGTCCCTTATTCGGTCCCCGGGTCGGACAACAAAAAAATTAAAAAACTTATATTTTCAATTTTCTAATAAAAAAAATAACGTTTCCCCGGATTCGGTAGCCGGTTGGCGATAGGCTCGCCACCAATCACATTGTGGTACAAAGTGTCTTCGACCAGTTGTGGGTGCCTCTGGCCGTGGAGATATTTTAAAAGACAACTTTTAAATTATATTTCTTAATTTCCTTACATTACATAAATCGGTTTATCACGTTATTTATTCTATTCTGTTCTGCTTTCATATTTCAGTCTTATCGCAGCGACGTGAAAAACAGATTTTTTCAAATTATACATGATTTATTCTCCCTCCCTCTCATATTTTCGATACTGGCAAAGTGAGATGCAGCGTTTGTAGCGATTGGCACTACGCCTTTGTTCTCTTTGTCAAATTGTAATGGCGCGTTCTGATTGATTGCAGTTATCTTTATGTTTACTATGTGGACCAATAACAACGCAGTACATTTTATTTAGTGGGGATTATATTTTACAGCAACATCAAAACTTGTACCAAAACGTGATTGACGCATAATAGTTTTTGTTGCGAAAAATTGAGATGAAATTTTCTTTGTCTACTTTTGTACTCTGTTGACATTTACAGACGACTCTTGTGTATTGTAGAACAAAAGCGCCGTACTTGTCAAAGAGTGAACGTAATTACACTGTCATGAAAGAATCACAGAATAATTTAAATTAAGAACGTTTGAATTCTGAATAACAATAAAAGGTTTTTCGAATCATCTAAATTTTCCAAAGACTTTTTATGTATATAAAAAGAATGCGCATAGGTACACGCGCTATTGGATTAAAATTAATCTATTTTTTAAGAAGTATCTTGACGCCTTTATTCTTGAAGAGGTAGGCAGAGGCACAACAAATCTATTTTAAAATTTTTGTTAATAAATCATAAATAAATAACCCAACCCAAATTGAATCTAACCCCAAAGTGAGTCAACGATACTAATACATGGAAATACTTAAATAGATACCAGAATAAATTTAATAAACACCCAGACCCGGAAATGCAGACGTCTCAATGTTCATCACGCAAATGCCTACCACCGTCGGAAATCTAACCCGATTTCATTATGGTAACGGCAAAAGTATGCTAAGACGCAAAATAAGCACACTTTCGTTTTATTCGTATGTAGATAACAATGCCATCAACATGACGAAATGTGTAATTATATTTTAAAACTAAAAAAAAACAGTAAATGAAAAAAAAAATGGACCACCAAAATGTCTTTGTTCGAAACATCTTCTAAATTCAAAATTATGTTCAAAATACGTAACGATTATTATTCTTAGCTTTTAGGCACACCCGAACAAAAATTGTCTATTTTTTTAATTTTATCTTTTAACTGTAATTATGTTTTTAACTATCTTTGTATTTTAATAGTTTCACAAACATAAAGCCACAAATAAAAACTCTACCTTATCATTAGGTGTGCTTGCTCACTGTCTAATGCCATAAAAACTTTTTAATTCCTCTTTATAATTACTGCTTCCTCTTTTATTGTTCGAGCTGTAAAAAATGGAGCTATTTACCTAAGACGGTATTTCCCATACATTATAATTTAGGAGTCTTTAAAAAAAGTGAATAGATAACTTTTATCTTAATATAATTCCACCTTCTTCGCATTTCGCCAGGTGAGATAAGAATCATCATATAAGGGTTTTATTAAAAATCAATTAAAGGTAGTTATTTAAAAAAAAATAGTATCTTTTCGTTAATATCCCCGAAGAGGTAGGCTAAGGCACAACCAGGGCACCCAAGACACTAAGTCCCACGATATGATAGGTGGCAAGCCTATCGCCAAACGGGCACATATCCAAGCCCGATCAACGTTATTTTCATTATAAAATTGAAAATATAGATTTTCTAATTTTTTTGTTGCCTGCCCCGGGGATTGAACCCTGAACCTCAAGAAGTCAAGTTCGACGCTGGACCGCTAGACCTGAGAGGCGATAATCTATACTAATATTATAAAGAGGAAATGTTTGATTTTTTGTTTGTTTGTTTTAAATGAATAGGCTCCGAAACTACTGGACCGATTTCAAAAAATCTTTCACCTTTAGAATGCTATATTATCCCTGAGTGACATAGGCTTTGTTTCATCAAAATCGGTGCAGAAGCCATGTTACGCAGGCGAAGCTAAGTGAAACTGCTATTGTATAATAAATTCTGAATAAACTGTTCTCCCTTAGACAAAGACTGTAGGGAACTAAATAAAAAAGCATCGCGTATTTTGTCTTTAATAAAAACATATCATTTATGATACTCATCCCGACATAAGCTGGTCCTGAGTAACCTTTCTAAAACAATTTATAAAGGAACTTCAATATTAGCCCGATAAATATTGGATAAACATAAAATAAGAGAGATTCAATAAACTTCGTAATCGGCGGGCCTTTTGAAATTTAATACTTTCAAAAGCTAACACTCGAGGTTCCTAACACTTGCGTAAGAAAGAGATAACGAAACGATCGATAGTTTGCTCAGACATTAAGTGGCAACCACTGCATTGACCTCATTATTCAGGTGTTTTCATTGCACCAAAGGAGCCTAGGTGGCTACGTTTCCTTTGCCTACATAAAAAAAGTTAGGTGACACAACCGATGTATTCCTTACAAAATGTTTTTAGATCGTTAAAACTTGATTCCTTTGCCTAGAATAAAAAAAGTTCTGTGATTAAACCAATGTATTCCTCACAATTTTTTTTGCTACATAAAATCTTGATTCCTTGGCCTAGATTAAAAAAAAGTTATGTGATACAACCAATATATTCCTCACAAAAATATTTTTAGCTACGTAAATACTTGATTCCTTTGCCTAAATTAAAAAAAAGTTATGTGACGAAACCATTGTATTCCTCACAAAAATGTTTTTAGATATTATGTAAAAACTTGCTTCTTTTGCCTAAATTAAAAAAAAATTACGTGATGAAATGTTTTGAATAGATATAATATACTAGCGGCACGCTATGATGGCCGATTTGACACATTACAATAGTAATGTGTCTTGTGAATACCAATTTACGAGTATCATCGCAAAAAACATAGCCAAATACAAGTCGAATTCGGAAGTTTATGTAAGTATTAATGACTAGTATATATAGTATTACCCCGCAGAACACCTTTGTGGAATCAGTTACTGGTGATGGTATTTCCAATCGAATATGACATAGGAAAGAGATTCCAGAAAAGAGCGTACTCATTCCCCAAAAAGTCGACAACGTATCTTTGATATTCTTGGTGTTGCGTAATATGTCCATGGGCGGTGGTAATCACTTTTCATCAGGTGACACACTTGCTCATTTGCCTCTTCTTATATAAAAAAATGGACCTCTTAAAAAGTTTTAACACAAAGAAAATATATTAATTTTTACTTAATAAAAAAAACTCTTCTACGAAAACGACAAATTGATCTTTTATGATAATAAGTCTGATTAAGGGTAAATTATTAGAATAAACGATTAACGAGGCCATCTTCATAAAAGTTCTCGAATTCTTTGCAATCCGAGACATTTTAACACGGTGTTAATTAAAAAAAGATCATGGATAATACAGCCATATACTGAACAATTAATTAGCTTACTTTGGAGTTGATTAAATTTGTATAAGGCGTGGAGACACACAATTATTATATAAGACATTAAAATAATATTGAGTTAGATTTTTGTATAATATTTTATTTTATTTGCTAATTCTTTAGTATGCCTAGTGATATACAAAACTTACTTTCCAAATGTCAAAACTGGGTCATATAGCCCTGTCATGGAGTTTATTTTTTGAAAGCTTCAACTTAAAGGTTTTGAAATATTTGTATTTACATCTAACAACATTTGATTTCGGTATATTTCAGTGCAAGTATAATACGAACCCGTCTAAATTATTTGATAGTAAATTGCCTTTATTTGTTTTTACAATCTTAACAAATATCCTAATCATTACTGTTTAAAAATTTGTAGCACACAAAACTTTTTGAAATATAACCTATTGTGAAAATTCATATAAGGTAAGTTTATTTTCACATGCAAAGATTTCTTTTATTTAAATATGATGCAGTAGAAGGTTTATTGTCATAAGACATTTAATAAACAGCAATATAAAATAAAAATAAAATCTAGGTATATAAAAGAAACACATTTTTTTCTTAAAAATCACATAATGATTAATTGTTATTAAAAAAGGAATCTTTATTTTTACACACACATTAATTACTTTTAAAAACTAATTTTCAAATTCCTAACATCTACCTACCTACCTAACATTTTAAATATCAAAACGCAAATATTGATACCCCATGTTTCCAAATAATCTGATTTAATTATTGTAGTAATAAAGTTACAGTATAAAAAGTATGAGTTTTTGAATTTTATTTTTAAATTAACTCTTAAATAGTTAAAAAATTTAATCAACTTACTGTGTTTATTAAGTTCTATATTTAATTAAGTCAAATCAAATTTAAATTAGCCTTAATAACAATTCATTAAATAGATAAATGAACGGTTGATTTAATAAACGCTCTGGTTGTCAGAACACAAAATTATATTTTTCGTACCATTTTATATTTACTTAACTTTTTATGCACTTTTTGGAACGTTTTCTTCACCACTCTATAAATTATTTTTCGGTAATCGGATTGGAAAAAAAGGGTTGAAAAAAAAGTTTTGACGTGAGCGTGTATGGATTGGCAGGCGCGAGGAATGGCCGCTCAGGGCGTACTAGAAACTTCAACCCTTCCTTCAGCGAAGACTCAGTGGCCGAGACGGCGCTCTCCAAGAGAAATTCCGAGGGTAAGAGCTCAAAAGGCTAAATAGATGTTCTAGAAAAAACGTTGTGTCTAAAAACACGCTCTTTGTTAGAGTAGCAATTAATTGTCAAATTTGTTTTGTTTTGTGTGATTAACTTAGATTTCTAAAATAACTAATGTGTTTGCTATACTTAACAACCATTAAAAATACTGGAAAGGAAAAAGTTTGACAACCAGAAACTGTATGGCCAAATTTCATTTCGGACTTGACTACTAGGAAGCTTACAAGTTGCTAGAGAAACGTGATCATATTTACGAACTATAAGGAAAATAAAATTTAAAAATCGAATCTTCTATTTTTAGATGTCTACTATTTTATACAGATATGACCTTGTATAACCTAATAAATTAGGAAGTAATTTTTACATGTATTTGATATTTTCTGTAAAGTTAAAGTCTTCTATTTTGGTTACTTTTCGTTGAAAGTATTAGAACATTTTTTTTTGTAAAAACTTACTTTATGTTTTAAACAAAACCGTACATTGTCTTCGCAACAAACACATCGATCTGGTGCCTGATTAAGGTGCCCTTTCCCATTCATTTTGTATTAGGTCCTAACTGTATAATAAACAGCTGTTGTATATACATATACATGCCCTGAATAGACATACCTGTAATGTTCTCAACTCCTTTTGAATTTTAAACAATTTGGAACCTCCAATATCGTGTCGTGAATTTGTAAGCTCAACTGCTGTCTCTGAAACATATTAACATTGATAAAATAATACTACGTATCCTAAAATGTGAAATCCAATTACTTTTGAACTGGAGCTGAAATCCCAAGTAATATAAATAAGGCACGATGCCTTTGTTGAAGTTAAAAGACTTGTCAAATATAGGTACAGTAAACAAACACAATACAGTTTATATTTAATGTGAAAAGATATAATTTATAAGCGACCTCGCTTTTAAGATTGTTTCAATTTGTTTCTGTTATATATTAATAAATAAAATGCTAAACGTTATCGCCTCTGTGGTCTAGCGGTTCAGTTGTTGGACTTGTCTGCATGAGGTCCCGGGTTTGAATCCCGGATCGGGCAACAAAAAGAAAATCGTTTTTTCCAATTTTCTAATAAAAAAAAATTTTGCTCGGGATCGGATATGTGCCCGGTTGGCGATAGGCTTGCCACGTATCACTTTGTGGGACTTAGTGTCTTCGGCTAGTCGTGGGTGCACTGGTTGTGCCTCTGCCTACCTGTTCGGGGATATGGGCGTAAAGATACTTTTTACTAAACGTTGCCCGTGGCTACACCCGCTTATGAACGTTATTTGGCTTCCTCATTAACTTGTTTAGATATCGATACAAATAGTAGCCTATGTCATGCTCTTGCCCCCAAACTATCTCCACATAAAAATTATATCATAACCAGCTGACCCGGCTTCACTCACTTAGCAATTACTTTTCCTAATATCCTTGGGGACTTGGTATTAAATTATGTATGTTTATGTAAGATGAAAAGTGCATTTAAATGTTTCTCTATATTCCAAATTTCAAGTTCTTTAGTTATTTTATACTGAGTGTTGCTATGTCTGTATCTAATTTCTAAACTACAATATTTGTGATATAAAAACAAATGCGGAACTATCTGTGTATCGTGAACAAATCAAAAACGAATAAATTTATTAGGACTCCTCGTACATGAATTGTAACCAAGTTTATATTTTGACTGTTACCCCTCTACCACGGAAATCCTTTAATTGAAGAATTACGAAACCTTTCCCGCCACATTTCATAACGATCGCTTACAGAAGAGGTACAGACAGACAAAAAATCTTTTCTGCTGTCTATTTAAGTCACCTGGACATATATTTTTTTATTTCTTCTGTGGCCAGAATTGACTCTTCTACAAATATATTATAAATAAGTATAGTTACAGATAGATAGCTTTGTTGCGACATGAAACAAGGAGAAAAAGACACAATTTCTTATTAAAAGTTTTTTTATGGTTTTGGATTTTATTTTTTGGTAATATTGTTTTATTAGATTGGATCTACTTTACGGATTTTAATATACATAGATTATTCCAATACCAATTCAACTCAAATATTTTCTATCACTACCACTATGACCTAAACTTAACCTGATTTGATGTATGAGCTACGTTCAACCGCGCAATAATTTTAATAGCACATACCAGTTGCTAAAATACTTGGCAGCTGATTGGTGGAGAACACGAAATTATGACAAACACAGTGACCTTGGTTACGTTAGGGTTCTATAATAACTAGCCTGAATCGATGAGCACAGGCGACGACAGTGCCAAGCACAAATTTATTGCTTACTACGTCACGTTCCGGTTTAAAGGTAAATGTAGTTCGCAAACTACCTAACCTTTAAGCCTTACTTTTTATTGGCAACACATTACCACTACTTGTATCTGGTGGGGGTGTTTTTTTACCACTAGAAAATATAATAGCAATCTTATTACGTCGAGATTAAAAAACTAAAAATAATTTCTTAGATAGGTACTTAGTATTCCTTTTTGGTGTGCTGAACATGTCTAGATTACTAATGTTTTGTAACACGTGTCTATGTGGGGCGCTTACTCGCATGCTCTACTTATATAAAAATATTTAGATCTAAATATTAAAGAAGACAATAAAGCGCATTAAAAATAAAGTACCTTCACGCCCATATCCTCGAAGACGTAGGCAGAGGCACATCGAGGGCACCACGACTAACCGAAGACCCTAAGTACCACAATGTGATAGGTGGCAAGCAGCCTATCGCCAACCGGGCACATATTCAGTCCCGGGCAACGTTATTTTTAGATAATTAAAAATACACATTTTCTATTTTATTTTGTTGATCGACCCGATGAACCAGGAACTCAAGAAGGTGATGACGTGTCAGCATATTATTGGCTGAGAATCCAATTTCTTACACTGTTCAGTACTAATAATAAAAATACCGACTAATCTCCCAAAAAGGTAGACAAATTTTGATTTAACTTACACTGACAGATAGCTGATCTTATAATTTATAATGTTACGTGTACATATATATGTGTATGTGTAAGGGCACCTTGACCCCTAAAGTGGTCATTGTAAAGGAGCGAAAAACCTTTAGAACAAGGATCAACTCGCCGCCAACAAATATGTTTTTAGAAAATTTTATTGGCGCTTAAAAAGTAGCTAGTTTAAGCGCGATTTAAGTAATCTTTGTCTACTGAAATAATTACCTCATTAGACTTGGTAAAAAGAGATTTAACCTCTTAAAAGTTATGAAACTCAACTTTAGACTAATAATCACATTTTAAACTTTAGCAACCGTCTTGCCAAAATTGCGACTTATAAATGTTCAGAAACTTTAAAAATTAAATCTCGCTTAGTGTTTCTTGACATTAAACCAGCTATAAATTATTATTACTTTTCCTGCTTTTGAACTTATTTATATATAAATACTAGCCGAACCGGCGAACTTCGTATCCCTTAAAATTAAGCTGCTAACAGTTTGGTATCGCTTGAACTTAACAGCTACTAACAATATGGATCAAAGCAGTGTTTTTCCCATTTCCCTGCATTTTTTATGATATTGGACGGCAAACAAGCAGACGGATTTCCTGATGGTAAGAAATTCCCGCCGCCTAGAGACACCAAAGGTGGTAATGGTGCGTTGCCAACCAAAGGCTGGGATGTTAAGCCTCGAGCAAAAGTAAGTTTACCGGTTACCTTACCCTCCAAACCGGAACACGTCTTGACGTTATGGCGACAGGAATAGGTAAGGCGGTGGTAACAATCCGGATAAGTCGCTGCAAAACTCTGCCACCTAGTCAGATGTCACGATGTTAATGACGGTAAGCCTATGCTCGCCTTTTACGAGCTGCCTGGCAGGAAAGCAGATGATTTATTCTGCAAGGAAACCGGACCAACACGAGGAAAACAATTCTCTTGACAATAACCAAGACAACAAAAAAGAGATAACATCATAAAAAAATCAGTTCAGACGTGATGCGATGTTAACGGGAAAAAGGGATTAATTTTTATGTATGTATATACTAAAACCTAAATTGTACGGTCGGATATATTTTGTGGTTATAAAAGTGTTTCGTGTAATCCAAGAATCTTAAAGGATGATGTATCACACCTGAACCATGTTACATAAATCTTGCTTACCTACCCGTTGCCTTAATTGTATTTAGGTGTACTTCATTTTAAAAAATGGCCTTTACTGCTCAACTCTGCCCGAAGCCCTTGAAAAATAAAAACGTTTGTCAAATTTAAATGCTATCCGCCATCCGCCTTAAAATTCAATTTCATTTTGACACACACACATATGTCAATAAATTCTTTAAAAAAGTTTTTTTTTATATTTATCAAAATCCAAAGGTGCTTAATTAACTATTGATTTTTGCGACGGCTTTCAGCAGGTCTGAGGCTACTATTTATTTTTCATACCCCAAAATTTTAATATTTTATTAAATTCCCGTTCGCCCCACTGATGGGACAAAGCTTGGTGGGACGAACGGGAATAACAAAATAGGGAAAATGACAGGAAAAATGGGACAAACAATGCTTGTAATCCACACAAACTGTTAGTATCTAGCCGTTAATGTCAAGCGATACTAAGATCGTCGGGTCGGCTAATAGTAAAATAAAAAATGCGAAAGTCTTTCTGTCTATTACGCTTTCACGGCTACATCATTGGACTGATTTTGATGATGTATGATGTTAGTCAAAGACCTGATTTCAAACAGATTTTTTATAACAAAATAATTTATTTTTTTTCAATCGCCAGACGACCATTATATGTGTTAAAATAGTTTCAAAAGTAAGGTTTAAATGTATAATAACATAGAAAATTGTACAACCATGCAAAGCTGGGATGGACTGCTAGTAAACTTTAAACGAAACAAGATTACGGAGCTAAAAGCGCGGCAGATATTTCTATCTATATGGTTAAAATATTCATGATTTGTGCCAATTTTCTTACGTTGCTCTCAAATTTTAATCAAATCGTATTATAAATTTATGTAATCATACCACACCCCCTATTACGGTACCCTTATTAAGTTTGTATGACCTAATTCCGAACCACCTGTAAGACTTATTAAAAGGACACATATGTAACACATACTCACAGGGTAACACAAAACATTTTGGAGGTAATAGTAATGCTGAAACTTTTAGGTGTTGAGTGAATAACATTAGGCTCAAATCAAAGCAAAATCCATTGATTAGTCAGCTTATTTTTTCAGTTTTGCTTTTCGAGTTTTCATATTTAAAAAAAAGTGTCTTCACACCCATACCCCCGAAGAGATAGGCAGAGACTCAACCAGGGCCCCCGAAGACACTAAGTTTCACAATGTGATAGGTGGCAAATATATTGCCAACCGGGCACATATCCAATCTCGGGCAACGCTATTAAATTTAAATATCAAATTATCTATTTTTTTTTTTGTTGCCTGACCCGGGGATCGAACCCGGGACCTCAAATAGTCAAGTCCGCTAGACCACAGAGGCGATAATTTTATCTGGCGAATTTCATATTTTCTCTGACAGTACACGGGTTGCGGTTTAAAAGTAACTTTTAAAGTACATAAGTAGAGTAACTTACTGAGTAATTTATAATTTACTTCCGCCGCAAAATTGAATTTTAATTATATTGGATCTTCTTCAAAACTTTATAAATTTCTAAGAAAGCCGGATATTATGTCAATGCTGAGGTCAATGCGAAGAAAATTTTCTTTTTTATAATTAAGCATCTTTTTGATAATGCTTGAAAATATTATATCCTCAGTAATTATTTATTAGGACAGTAAATGGGCAACACTATCATGGAAAAAGATTAGATTAGAATGGAGAAAATATTTATACATATGTCGAAAGGTCATGTCGAGCGGGTGTATTTTCTAATATCTGTGGTCATGAGTATAGTTGGTACAGCATGTGGCGCGTGTAACAAAGGAACGATGCGCCAATAACTTGTTTTTTTGTAGTGTAGAAACTCTAGCGCAGCCATATTCAGGCAAACATACCTAGAGTACATCTCGCAGCAGGGATCGAAATATCGGTATTTTTCTGTAACGTTACTTGCTCGCGCTTGAGGTAGCGGTAACAT